>QMIH01000098.1:839940-850208 GCA_003987875.1 Clarias batrachus
TGATCATTTCCCATTGATTATTGTTTATTGATTATTCCCTACATAAATGTTTTTGGCTTGTTTTGTGATGTAACTGTGGGTTCATTGAGGTCACCGTTTTGTTTGGTCTGCATTTTATTTTTTAAGTTTTTCTGAGATTTGTTTAAATTTGGCATCATCTGTAGACCCTGTTACTGAATACACTCCGCTTCCCCTTGCTATATACAAATTTAATCTCATTTAATCTCATCTCATGATCAAGCAACTTTATTTTTTTTTTTTTTTTTTTACACGTATTTAATGTTTAAACATCCTTTTAATTCTTTTCTTTTTCATGACGGTAGTAAGTGTGTGAGGAGGCATTCCCTGTCTGAGGCCTTCTCTGTTTCGTTCCAGAGCAGGTCGAGAGAGAGTAGCAGATGTTCGGGCTCTCTGGCACGGCGCCACCCGTCTGTGGCAGCCTGTGTGTAATTAAAGCTCAGCCATGGCGAGGTAAAAACCAGGGCACTTGTGTTGTGGATACCGTCTCTGAAGTTTATTCTGCTTAACCATGCCTCCTTCCTGTTTACTCTGCTCACCTCTCGCTCATCAAATCTTTACGTTTGCGCGCGGCTCACACGCTCGCATGCAATTATGTCACCGGAGCCACACGTGGCGGTCGATCCGCAGACGTGTGGTGACGTGCTCCAGGATGTTGGCGCTTTCTGTTGATTTATTTATTTATTTATTTTCTCAAGCAAACGAAGATGCTCATGAAAAGGTCGTGAATGCCAGATTGAGATGTTTGGCTGCCTCGTAACATCTGCGCGTTATGATACCGTGGATGTTATTTAGACCAAATGTTTGGAATGCGAGTGAGCACCTGTGTCACGGTTCTTTAAAGAGCACCGTAGTGAGAAATATCATTTATYTATTCTGGAAAATCGTCTGCGTTTATTAAATTTGTCGACTGTTCCGTTTCCTTCATTATCATACTGCGAGGAGGCCGCAGATCTCCCGCTGCTCATCTTTCATGTCTTTTTTCAGAGAAGAGCCTACCATCCTCCCCTCTGTCTTGCTGCAGGGTATTGTGGGAAGTCTCCAGGAGATCCACCAGGAGATGAACCAGTGCAGAAGCATGCCTTGTTCTTTAGTGCAGCTGGTCATACGATGATCTACCACCACGCCATAACCTAGTTTATCTGATATTTGGGATTCATCAAATTGTACGGGAGGCATGCATGCGCTTTTTTCTTCTCTTGTTATGTGTCATTGTAGAGCACGAGACAGCAAACCTCATGAACCCTGAAGTTATCTGTCCTCTGCTCTCTCTCAGACCTCTCCTCAGGCTGACCGTCTTAGCTCTCTAGACTCTTGCGCAACTCCTTTGATGAAAAAGTGTGTGTGCACGTGTGTAAGAGGAGGACGAGTAAAGGATATTTAGCGACACTATCGTATAATCGACTTGCATTTGTTTCAGAAGTGTGTTATCATGCCTGTGTGTTTTTGTGGTGAGGACGTCGCGCTCATCACCATGTTGATGGTTACCGATGGTTACCATGGACACCGCCATCGCAGATAACGCATCTTTATTATGATTGTCTGACCACAGGGACAGACAATACCTCCCTGTCTGTCTGTCTGTCTGTCTGTCACACACAGACATACCGATATGTGTGTGTGTGTTACTCCCATTCAAGTCATGACTAAACTGAAAGTGACGGCTTCCAGTAATATYGCGCTCGTCCATCTCTCCTCACACGCTGGTGTAAATTAGCATACTCGATCCCTCACTCTCATTGTTTTCTGCCTTCCTATTAACCCCGGGCTATGCTCCGCTCCTCTCCCCAGAGTCTTTTGGTTCACGCCACCCTCTGTATAATCTCCTCCCTTCCTTCTTTTCGCTCATCCCCCTCTTTTTCTTTTTTCTTTTCTCCTCCCCCCCTCTTTGCTACTGAATGAGCCAGCCGAGCCCCTACACAGCCTCCTCCTCCTCCTCCCCTGCGTTTTCTCCCCCTTTTCCCTGCTGTTCATTTGCCGCACAAACTGCACACACACACAGATACACGCATGCACGCACACACTCTCTCCATTACCCTCACGTCCATCTGAGACCAAGAGGCTTTTCTGCATGGCGGGATTTCGCTGTTAGTGCAGTGTGGAATATATAGGCTTTGTGCAGAAACGTAGATTGTGTGTGTGTGTGCGTGTGTGTGTGTGTGAGCACAGATTGGAGTTTAGCATAACACAGAGGGCTGGATTTCTAAGCAGTCGGAGTTTTCACCTTTAATGGAAGGACTATACCACGGTAAGCATTTTCCCCTCCCACTCACACACCGTGCTGAAGGGACACATGTGCATCTAGGTGAAAGTGTGACCATAGCTGTTTCGTGTGTGTGTATGTGTGAAAGAGAATGAGTGTGTCATTTACAGTTTAAACAGAGTGTAAAGATGATCTCATGTAGATTTTAAAGCTTCTCGGGCTCAGAAACGAAGAGGCGATTCCTCTCGTTTCACGCATCCATCCGTCCTCCTCTGGCTTTGGCGCCATCGAGCGCGCGACATCTACTTCGCCGAAGTGCCGATTGCATCATTATAACCTCAGTGAATAGTAAAGTGTCGCTGTGATCGATGTCCTCCGTCATTCCTTAAGCATTACACAGAGGAGAAGCGGACGAGTCACGGCGTCCTCCTCAGTCCTGCCGAATGTTTAACACTGCTTTCTATCGGGTTTTTCTTTATCACATATTGATCAAGACCGAACCAGTGATCTTTTTTTTTTCTTTTTCTCTCCATTCTTCATTTTTCTCTCCCTTGGTTGTATTGCAGCAGCAATGGCTTTCTGTAGGAATGTAGGTAAGAGACATGAAAGTCTTGCCAGAAGTGCTCATTGTTTACACACGTTTGGAAAGACAACACTGTTTAGATGTATAAGTGCGTGGATAATATGGATCAAAAAACGATGAGAAATCATAAGGCGCGATGAAGCAATCACTTTAATGGACTTTAATTTGATGGCACATTTGATAGCAATAGTGGATACAATTTTGTGCAAGGAGTTGACAAGAAGTTCGTCGCATAGAGTTTACACCGTCACTGCGTCCGAGCCCATGCCGCACTATTAACAGCGCACTATGGTTCCAGAACCATTCATTTCACATCCGCGCGTGTCCGTATGAGAGTTCTCGTACATGCTGTATCGTACATGTGGTGTGCAGTCAGGATCCAAGACGCACATCATCAAGGCGTGAAAAAACACATTGTCACCGTGTTTTACATACTGTACTGATCTAATGTAMTGACTTTTTTTTTTTATGCAGTAAAAACGTGCAATGAAGTATAACACACAGGTACAACACATGAACAGGACACGGCTTGTCTGAAAGCATGGCACAGTTACACTCGTGACGTTTTAAAGAAGAGATTTTGGCATGCCCCCCTCCCCCACTCACCCCACGTTCTCCGGTTTCCTCCGACAGTTCAAAGACATGCAGATTAGACTAATTTTGGACGCCATGTCCAAAAGTGTCTCAGTAGTTAACACGGCATTACATCATTTATCCTTGCTAGCTTACAGTCTATGAAGACATGGCTACAGGATAATACTCGAGTCTATAAATGAGGTTCCATCTCGATTCTGGCTCCTCTCAGAGCCTCTCCCACATGTCGACTCGGGCAGCTCTTATTGCCCCTGTAGCCTCTGGCTCGCTCATTACTGACAAACTGATGTATGTAGAATTCTGCATTTATTTACTTTTTTAAATGTATATTTGGGATTTTTATTTCTGTAAAGCTATTTTATTGCCGCAAAACGACGTTGCCGCAAAAAAAAAAAAAAAAACTATGCAAATGAAACGGAATAAAATTAACTTGAATGTACAGTTTAACAAACGCCTTTGGATGTGTTAAGCACTGAATTTCGTTTGTTTGGTTGGTTTATTTGATTTATGCATGTTATTGCAGTGAAATTTGTTCTTTAACTTTATTAATAACTGTTGTGCGATGACTGGGTCACCAAGGCAAAGACTAGGTGATGACATTCACTTTATCTTTGGTCACACTTGTATTTACATAGGCTGGCTCATTCACTCATTCATGCATTTCTGATTTGTCTACTTTTACTGTATGGTATGAGTGTGTGTGTGTGTGTGTGCGCGAAGGACATCTTGAAAGTGGCATGCTTCCACCCTCTTTTCTGTCCTCAAGGACTGTCAACAAAGATACACTCAAAAAGAGGAAGGTGTGTGATGAAATCAAATCAGTGCTCCAGCATGATGAAAAGGTTGTACGTGTGATAATTTGTAAGCATTACTTAGTCAGATACTCTCCATACTCTGGCGTTGCTCTGGGACGCCCCCTGTGGGACTGTCTGTGTTGCATTTTAGTCAAACACACCTGGTGCAGCAGTGAGACTGTCTAATGTGTCGTCATTCTAACAAAATATCAAAAGATTACTGGCTAAAATGACTAAATCTCTCCCCCCCATCCCCCCCCTTTAAATTTTTTCTTTCGGGGCATGTAAAATAAATCAGACCTGCATGTAAATGCATGTAAAATAAATAAATCCTGCTGTAGACAGCACTGTCCTGTTTTTTTGCGCAATGTCACAGCGCTGTCGTTTCATTCAGTACTCTGGATCTTGTCATAATGTGTAATGGAGCAGCTGCTGATCTGTGAGGTTTGAAGGACGCCGTCTCTCCACTTCCTCCCGTTTCCTGCGACTGGATCGGCGCAGAGCTGCAGGCCTTGGACGCCTGACCTTGTCCGAACTCTGGTGGTTCAGCACTTCTGTTTGGTCGAGGATCTTGGGGAATCGATTCCTACTGATCCGGGAGAGCTTCCTGCACTACAGAGAGAGACGGAGAGGAAGAGATTGATAGCACAGAGGACGTTGTAGTTTATAGAGCAGTTCAGTGCAGCTTAATGCTCATAGTTCATTTGGCTAACTGCTCTTCTCTGAGCTGTGACATTTAAGCTAACTCCGTCACATTTTATGATAAATTCACACCGAATGGGAGCGCTTTGCTTCTGTAGCGCATCCAAACGTTAATCGCTGAAAAGAAGAAAATGACTAGGGGTGTTCCGATCAGGATTTTTGGGGAATTACCGACAGCTCAGTGAATGTCTAATGAGGTTTGTGGTGTTAAAATGCTTTGGCTGCTTCCCGCCTCATGGAATTGTCTTGTTACACAGGTTGCCGATTGCTAATGTACAACACGTAGAATTGCCAGACCGGTGAAGCCATTTTAGCAGCACGCTAAAAAGAATTGTCTCGTGAGTTTTGCGTCACCTGATCGGCTTTTCTATATCGGCCATTATAGGGACTGACAATCAAACATCCCAAAGCTATTATCGACCGATTATGATCGGCGACCGATCAATCGGAGCACCCCTAAAAATGACATTAACTTTATTACAGTCATAAAAGTGCTGAGCTCTTATTTTGATTCGGATTTTACTTTGGTTCTTCCAGAGTGAACGACTTGGACGCAAACGTTAATAATCGATAGACCATGTCTGTAAAGAGAAGTCCAGAATTCACAAAGGTTCCCGATGACTCACTAATGAGGCGCTTACCTGAATAGAACTAAAATTTTGCAAGAAATTTAGAAAAAACTATAATTTTGCTAAAAATTTGCCTCGGAATCTGCCGCATTTTCAGCATACAAGCAAAACAAGGTTTTTTTTTTGTTGTTGCATTTTGTGCATGATGTAGCAAAGGCATTGCACCATGGGTACCAAAAATGTTATCAAAATGCAAAGGTGCCCACTCTTGGTTTCGTTTTTAAAGTCGCCTGGTGTGCATAGAATAATCATAAATTAAAGTTAAGTGAGGTTTTAATGTCTATTTATTTCTTATTTTACTTCATTTACGTCATTTCTAAATGTTTTGATTAGTTTTATACGCAAAAATCGAATTATGTTGTTGGAGATTGGTAATATTTGGTATATTTCTAGGGTGGCTGAAACGTATTATCTGCATTAACATCATTTCTTCTGGGAAAATGCGCTTCGCAGTGTGAAATTCCGCCTTAAGGACTCGTCTCCGGAACAGATTAAATTCGTGTGCATATCGGTCTGTCCCTGCTGATCAATCTCAATCTCAACTGATCCTTCAGTTAATTGTTTTTGAAGCACTACAGCTTTGAGACTAATTATGTTGGTGTGTATGTATGATCTACTCTATAAGCTATCAGTAGTATAAGCTCCCTGATAGATAGTGTGTCACACACACACTACATATCTCACCGCGTCATACAGTAACTGTGTTCCACACCTCTCATCTCACCGCGTCACTTCCTCTGCCCTCATATCAAGGCGAGTCATTATCGACCCCCGACTCCGCCTCTGATATCGTGTCGTATCAGCACTTTAAAGGGCCATCTACAAAGCTTGTAGTAGCTCCCTGGTATTCAGTTGTCATATCCCGGGAGGCTCTCTGTAATTTTCTGGAGCGAATCTGATGATTGGTAGGCCAAGGTGTATCTGGAACCTACAGACACACTGGAGCCCACAGTATCAGAGCTCAGTCCTGCGGTATCTCCACTGATCCACATGGTGTTCTTATGCTGCAGCGCTAGTCTGGGTGGGAGGTGGGGAATTCCTGTGTCTCAATATTCCCAGTGCTCATTCTGTAGTAGGGGGCGAGAGGACAAGGGCAAATGAAGGAAAGGGGGGCGGGGGGAGGCAGTCTGGGCCGATGAAAGGCTGATGAAATCACTGACAGCGTGCTGCATGTGTGCGCTCGCTCTTCCTCTGCACTCCTGTGTCCGCCTGTGTAATTACTCAGCTCCGTAATTGCCGGGTTGAGCGCACTCTCACAAAGTAGGAGACTGTCTTCAGCAACAAAGCCTCTCGCTGTCTGCGAATGCAAAAGGAGAATCAATCATGGTTGGCAAAATTGCACCGAACTATTCATCTCTAGCTCTTTCAGCCGAGCAGCATGCCGCTGGACAGTAGCGAGGGATCTAATGAGTGCCGTACAGTCCTGAGTCTTTCAACGACGCAGTGCTGCTGATGGAGCAAGTGCTTGTTTGAGGTGAAACCTGGTTTATTAGATGTAAAAAAAAAAAAAAAAAACAATAAAGGGATGTCAATGCCAGTCATTTAGACATTACAGTTAAGGCACAACATTTGTGATTGAAACCAATGAATCATGAATTGCTGCAAGTGAACCAGTTCTCGTCAGGATCATTCTAGACACACAGTCAAGCTTTTATTTAGTTTGTTCCGACGGTCGGAACGATCAATTCTCCCTAGAAACATTAATTTAAATGAATGCAGTTAGAATCAAATCGGTTCATAATGAATCGGCTTTTGAATCGATTCAGAATCATTTCATGCATTACGATTCAGTTAGACTTAATACACTAAACAGCAGTTCGGTTTAAAGATTGAAGCTTCTTTGAGAATTATTTAGATGCATTCTGGAAAACGTATTCCTGCCTTACTGAAGTCATGAATCTGTGGTCTATATGTATGTAAAAGTGAAAATAAATAAATAAANNNNTGATTATGGGTTTGGGGAGGAATTCTAATCTGTGCATTAGAAAAATATAATAATGATGACAAAATTTGCATTTCATTTCCTCCCACCCTCACATTTATTTTCCTATCCATTTCATTTTTAAAACAGCTACGAAAACAGCCTGGCTCGAATAGTTTCATGCTGATGAAATGATCATCTCCAGACTCCCAGACAATTTTCCCGAAGCCGATTTGTTCAGGTTCCAGATCAAGCATTAGTTTTGGCTTTAAAAGCAGCACCTCGTTTTTTTTTTTGTTTTTTTTTGGGAAACGAGCTAAACGACAGGCACACAGAATATCAATGCGATTAGCTCACGGACATACGTTTTGCATGGCGTATTGTGAAAAAACGTAACGTACAAAATGTTTGAATAACCATCAGGTCAGGGATCGAAAAGTTTTTTGTTTTGTTTTTTTTTTTCCCTTTAAAAAGGCCCTGAGAAATTTGTCCTGGTTAATCCTGTTATAGTTGTGCTGAACATGTTAAGCAGCATACCTAAGAGACACATCAGAGAGAAATGGCTGAAGGTCACAGAACAGTGCGGCTCGAACCGGATCGTTTATACCGAAATATATGAAAGAAGCTGTGGACATGGGGAAAGTGACACTGACTGTATGTTGTGTATTAAAATGCCACTTGCTGTGCTTATCTAAAATTTCACACAGCACCCTGAGAGAGAGCAGATGGGTGAATGTGTTCGAGCCAGAAATAGGCTCAAGTTGATTGATTGAAACCAGACGCGTTCACTGATCTTGTCCTTGTTAATTCAAATGAAGGTAATAATAAGAAGAATAGTATTTCATGTGTGTTTTTGTTTGTTTGTTTTTTCTTTCAAGTAAACAAATACAGTTCTTACTCTTATAAGAACTTCTTTTCGGACGGCATGATTATTGATTTGATTTAATAGCACTATTACTATCCGAGTTGTTTCAAGCAGCTATACTTCTTGCGTGTTTAAGATATATAAATAAATAAATAAACTACTTAAAGTGTGTAATAAACATTTGAAATGCTGTGTAACTTGTGGTGTTTACATCTTCTTCTTTTTTTTCTTCTTACCAATCTGCGTAAGGCCTTTAGTGCATTGTCAGTGTGAGCAGAAATAGTGCAGTACATGGCTGATGTTGGAAGACAAACCAACTACGTGTACATTTCCCACTGCGTAGAATGTCTTCAGGTACAGAAGAATGAAGAGGGCGGGGCAATTGTAGTCAGGAATGGGAACTTTGAATAAAAAAGAACTTTTTGGTGACTAAATATTCACACTCCTGATATTAGTCCACATGTATCTCGATCCCGATGGCTTTTTATACATCATATGTTTTCGTATGAATACAGGATAACTGAGCGCCAGATGCCATAATCACACATGACTAGCACCCAGGTGGACTCGCAAGAAGATTTTCTTTTTCCCCCTCCTCTCTGCTCTGGTTAACACTTGCAGTGTGTGTGTGCTACATCCATCCTGGCACAACATCACCGCGGTCGTTCTTTTCTTCCACATCTGTTTGACTCGCTCCCGGAGGATTACCCGTTAGTTTTGCCGCATGTGATGAGTCGTTTAAAGATTTGTCAGCTAAACACTTTTTTCCGTTTTTGAGTATCTCCGGGATAAACGCATGATGTTCTTGGCCCCAGATCATCAGACAGGCTGCGGTTTTCTTCTCGGTTCTGTTCATTTTTTTTCCCCCCGTTCTATGGAGACAAAGACATGCTTGTGTATTCACCTTGCTCAGCTCAACATCCAAGCCATACACACATATATTCTGGATGGAGGTAAATAATAAAGAGAATGAGTGAGAATATTAAGCTGGGTCTCATGCTGCCAGATTGTGAAGCAGGTGTTTGGGCTTCAGCCTGTCTGACAGATTTCTGGGAGGCACACAGAAGGGCGGGGTGTTGATCTGACCCTGAGTCAGCGTCCTCGTTCTCACCAATTGATGTATTTGCCAGACTGGGATCCAGGGGTCAGGGTTCATACTCCGAGACGGGTGATCAGTCTATTAAATATCACGCTTTGTCTGTGCAGCAGGAGACCGCAGCACTCGCCAAGACGTAATGGAAGTTCATTAAGGAAAGCCATACTGAGGGTCAGAGACCTTCAGGGCGTAATAGCTAGGCTGTTCCCGGACTGCCAGTCAGCGCACATGGTAGCTCATACACCTCCATCCATGTGATTCGATCAGCTGGGTTAATATATTGATTACCTGAGAGAGACTGTGTTAATCAGAACGCCTTTACAGGCTTATGACCATTAAAGCTCTCATTGTTGTGAGTGTTGGGAGAGACGTGAAACAACCTGCACCACAGGATTTGCTCAAGGAATTTCATAGTATGCGTTTTGATATTTTGCACAACATCCTCAATGCACACATTTAGTATTCAAGCTTCCGTGTTCGCAACTTCCATAAGAAACGAATGGTCGCTTTATTGCATCCAGGGTGAACGTGAGGTTGAGCTCGAACATGACCCTGCCTTCCATTAAGCCTCCATATCGGACCTCATATAAAAGTCTGCTCCATAAATAATTGAGGCACCATAATGCAAGTTCAGCCCCATTAACGTGGTGGAGTAGTGCTCTCCGTGTGATGGATAGCAGGTTTTAGGAAATGATTCTGTAACAAAAAAAAGTGTCCCGACGTGTCTCATAGAGCGCGCACACACACACACACACACACACACACACACACACACACACACACACACCTCCCGTGTCATAGCATGCAACGTGACGCCATGGATTTTCAGTTTGTAACTCTGGTCTTTTGTTATTCTTAAGATT
>QMIH01000098.1:853060-878256 GCA_003987875.1 Clarias batrachus
GTGTGTGTGTGTGTGTAATTGTGTGTGTGTGTGTGTGTGTGTAATTGTGTGTGTGTGTGTGTGTGTGTAATTGTGTGTGTGTGTGTGTGTGTGTAATTGTGTGTGTATGTGTGTAATTGTGTGTGTGAAATGATGCTCAATTCTGTTTTTGTTTGTCTTGTTTGTTTTTCCTCTATTGTGCCACAGATCTGTTTTTCAGAGCAGAATGAACACACGTTTTTTAGATCGGATCCAAGTCACTTTCATACTGTATGTAGTTCTAGATCGGATACGTATCCGCCACATGGTCATGTGACCTAAAAAAAGATAACTGATAGATTGGGTTCCATGCGACTTTTCCATGCGACTTTTCCATGCCTTTTGTCTTTTCGGAGCGCTCACGGATATCAGTCAGCACCAGTAGCACTGGGATTTCCCTGCAGCACTAGCAATAGCTGATCAGTGAAGCATCTGTCTTTCTTCCATACTCTGGACTTTAAGAAATACAGCATTATATATTATATATATATATATTTTTTGTTGTTGTTGTTGTTGCTAAAACCRCACCTAGTGATGTACTTTAACCCAAAAAATTGTCCATGTGAACAGACATGACATCACATAGGACCGATGAATACTCATTAGAGTCAGATAAATGTCATCTGTACTGTACGTGACCCACCATGACATGCAAAACCAATCTCACCMAAAAAAATTAAAAAATCAGCATTGTGTGATGTGGCTCGTACTGTGAACATAGCTCAAGTTGAAAACAAGCATGCATTTGGATGCAAAGCATAAGATGTTTGGTGCAAGATATACTTGGTTGTCTTGTCCCTGTGCACAGAAGGCGGTGGTACTTTTGAGTGTAACAGCATTAATATTTCATGTGTTTTCCGCAGGGGTGTTTGAGGAGGAAGAGTGTCTGAGTGGCATTTTCCTCCCTTACCCGATTTATTATGCTGTGCATGATGGTGTATGATGTGCGATACAGCATGACTTGACTTGGGGGAGTTTCTTCAGCGCTACTCTGTCAGTCATACAAGTCATCGACAGCCTCCTAAAGGGAACTTTGTTGGGATTTTTCTATGTTTTGAACAGGAATGAGAAATGCGAATCTGTATGGGAATACACAACCGGATACCGCAGTGGGCAAAAAAATTGCTTGGCCGGGTCCGAGCCTCGTGACAGCAGAGGGGAAAGTTTTATCCAGTCAGCGATAAGTCATAAGAGGCGCACTGTATATTTATGTGCGTCACATGTGTAGGGAACAGATAATGTGGGGGGAAAAATGAGTTCAGATAATGATTTTGTAGCGGTACCTCGGTCGAGATGATGATGTTCATCTGGATGTTAAAAGTTTACCAAATGGAAAAGAAATGAAAAAGCCGACCTGTTAGGCTTTATGTTCACAAAGCAGTTTGTTCCAAAACAAAGGGCTGAAGGGCTAACGAGCACATTGTTTATGGCAAAGGAAAACCTCCATTTAACCTAATGCCACCGTAGCAGCCAAGAAGAGAAACACAATGTTTTCCCCCCCCCCCTTTTTCTGAAACATTGGTTTGCAGCCAGAAGAGTTCAGTTATAGAACACAAGAAGTACTGGGGTTAGAAATCTACCAGTAAAAAGAAATTAGAAATCTAAAGTAAGCTTTCAGGCAGGAAATTGCTTATACAGAGTAAAAGGTCAATATGAGGGCAGTAAAGGTGCAACGATGAATCTGCGTTATGGTCTAAAATCAATAATGGAATAGTTCATCAAAGTATTTTATTGTCGGAATGTTCATAACATCAGCGCACTTGATCCTCGCACGAACTGTGAACGCTCTGATGTGTACAGTAGGTGTTTTGGCTTATTGGAGCGAAGTGAGTAATAGTGAAAACACCTCACGAGCAAAAAACTCCCAAGTGTGTGTCAACATTTCACTCTTAACTCGAGTAAAACAGCTGCTAGATTTAGAGGGAAAGACTCTGGCGTTGTGAAGGATGAGAGATGGGTTAGTGGGAAACGATTCACACCTGAAGAGAATGTGGATAATTACTGCCTGCGTGTTGCTGTGAGTTGGCTTGCACACGTATTCTCTCTCTCTGTTGTGTTGTGTGTTGTGCTCTCTACTGTGCTCACAGCAGCACACACACACTAATTAGCCTGAATAATTTAGCCATATTCGCCTCAGGTGTGTGTGTCCTTTTCCCCACTTCACCACAGACTTTAAGATGTGTTCCATTCGCAGGGAGTTCAGCCATGTTAAGTTCGATTCCAAACCGCAGGGAGCGAACATTCAGTTCAAAGGGAACTGCGAACGGTGGAGGGACCGAGTGAACAACAGGTCTTCATTTCACCGGAAAAGAGAATGAAAAATTTCCCATTTCCCAAGTCATTGTGTCTCGCTGGAGCGTGGGGGGAAAAATGGAGCTTGAAAAGGATTTATTTATTTATTTCCTTTATTATCAATATCACATATTAAAAGGACACAATAATTTACTTTTTAATTTAATCAAGAAATTTTTAGTATTATATAGGCTARTAATTTGTAAAAAATCAATTAATCTCTGTACATCTTTAATCAATCATTATTATTATTATTATTATTCAGTAATTTATTTACAAGTTATACATGTTTTAATAGTGTTTTATAACTATCAGTTGTTGTTTCAATAAATAATCAATATTTAATGTCAACAGCAGCAGCGACAGTTATCCGAGGTGCTTACGTTACCATGGTAACACATGGAGGAGTGTGTTCCAAATGGTGGAATGTTGTTAACGGAGTAGGGAGCACACGGCAGAAGTAAAGTACACTCCGGAATGGAACGCAGCTTTTATCTCATTTTCCTGAACATTTCAACTTAACTCCCATAATGATCGTCTTACATCCTTAAGCTTTAATTAATAGACATATTTTATTGCTGATACTTTGCTTTTCCTTAGTTTTAGATTTTGTTTCATCTGGAAAGTTTATTAAAAGACATTTTTACTGAATTTAAACGTGGTATTGACGCGGCCACTATCTTTTCATGTTTAAGAATAGATTGATGTTCAAACCTTCCTAGTTAAGGACGTCAATCCTCATTCCTCACTGTAAAAGACAGTCTCGGCACATTGATGTCAAGGTGTTTTAGGGTTCCTGGTGTATTGGTTGTGTGTCGAGCTGCATTTTTGTCTTATTTGCGGTAAAGCTGGTGAAAGAATGACTGTGCTTAGATTTTATAAAGTAAGAACAGAGGTTAACTTATTTCTTGGACGTTCCACAGCATTAATCATAACTATAAATAGGGTTGGGTATCGTTTGGGTTTTTTCGATACCGGTGCCAAATCGATACTTTTAAACCGGCACCGGTGCCTGAACCGATACTTTGCAAAAGCCACAAAATGATGGTGGATGACTCAAGAAAAAWTTTTTATTGAACAAAAAATTGAATGCTTAAATTGAACAATATATTAAAAGTTTAAGTCCTAGCTGGAAAGCCATAATTATAAACAGAATCCATGTTACATTAGTATTTTACAAATCGTTTGACCATTTGTTAGCATGAATGCAAGATTTGCATTTTGTAATTAACACTACATTAGMCTACTGCTAACCTGCGGAAAGGCTGCTGTCGTCATCATAATCGGTGGACTCCTTTTTGCTACAGTTGGTATGACTGGGACTGGGGTCATCCACTCCAATAGTGCCAGCTGTTGTCTGTAAGCCGTCAAACACGGTGCATCCCTCTGCTTTAAGTTTATTCCGTTTGCCCTCAAATGTTTCATTAGATTTGACATGTTTCCCCCTTTACACGCAACCGCTGTAAAACATTTACTGCACGTCGCAGCGTCGGAATATTTTCTTGTGAAATATAGCCACACTTTCGACCGTTTAGTTTTAGGCATTTTAACGAAAGTTAATTTAGCAAGTTAAGATAGCGTGGTAGACCACCTGCTGCCGTCAGAGTGAGTGTAACGTTAGTTGCTGCCTTCACGCGCATCTCGGATGGTCGCATTTCCCGGTGATTTGTGCTTTTAATTTTTTATCCAATCTAATAAACTTTTAATCTGCAAAAAGATAATGTACAGTAACATTACTGCAACAATGTTTTGGATTTGTATTATCAAAGCTTTCCGAAGTCTTCAAGATTTTTCTAATTAAGGAAATAATTTATTTTTCCGATCATGTCTGACACCCCATGAATGCAGTATTTAAATTTTACTAGCGACCATGTGTGTTGATGAATCTAATGCTTATTACAACTGTGTCATCATCATAGCCCCAGAGAACAAATATATGAATCGACAGTTCAGGCATTTAAGTAGCACCGAAATGAGGCACCGAAATTCACGTTCTGTTTCGGTCCGGTACATACCGGTTCTATAGGTACCAGTGCTGTATTAGCACCGGTTTTCGGTACCCAACCCTAACTATAAATAGATGTGTTGGCAAATTGCTGAGGTATAATCGAAATAAAACAATTTTGACGCATCCTACTGGAAAATACTGCTCTCTGAAGTAATACAAGCAATTCATACCACCGATTATTTGATATAAACTTTAACCTCTTTCCATCATCACCATGTGTGCGTGTGTGTGCTTGTGTTGTGGCATTTTGTGAAGAGGATTAGGATGCCTGTGAAGAACTTTCTATTTCTGTATTCCGTCTTTGCTCTTCCCTTTGCAGTGTGTAATGATGTAGAGTTACTCCTGATACAGAGCTCATAGCCTGCTGTAATCATGTAGTTGGCAAACCTCTGGTTTTTTGTTCTATAGGGTCAGTACACAGCTGAGCAATTAGTCTTCCCCATGTAACCAAGGACACTTGTATGAAAGTGCTCTTCCTTTTGACTGCCTTCTATTCAGCTTCCAGCTTTATTGCGTGTATTTGAATTGCATAGTCATTTGTGTCGTACTGCCTGTGTACACCAGGAAACAAACTTTTGCTCAGGTTAGTAGTGTGAGACACCACTGATCCTGGATCAGCATTCAGGGTCAGATTTTCTGCATGGATGGATGGATGGATGGRTGTTGCACATTGATGATACATTGACTGATGCTGATCTAGGATCAGTTCTGCATACTAATCTTGGTTACACTTGATAAAATCAGGAAAAAAAATCAGTCAGTACTGACTTAAGATCAGTCATGCATAGTAGTATTGATGCATCACACCCGAGACAATCAGGAAACAAGCGACTGACTGAAGCATGTTGACTTGGCTTCAGTTCTTTATACAAATCATGGTGTCTCACATGCCATTATTAGCCTGACAAACTGATCTGAGATCAGAATTTATTATTAGGTTCTAAATACTTGTTTACTTTATTTTGTGCCTTTTTTTTTCTGTTTTGTTTTGTTTCCTGTTCTAAGCTCAGGGCAGTTGCCTAAGCATTTCACTGCATATCGTACTGTGTATGATTTGTGTATGTGTCAAATAAAATTTGAATTTGAATAAGGCAGAGCTATAAAAGCATGCAGAACTGATCCCTGATCAGCATTTCATCATTAATTTCCAAAAATTATTAAATATATAGGCTAATCATTCATATATGAAATTAGGGTTGYCCTAGACCAGGCATGGGCAAACTACGGCCCGGGGCCCACATGCGGCCCATTAAACGTTTTGATTCAGCCCRCCAAACTTGAAAAAAATTAATAAATTAACCTTGTTAATGTTTTATTTCCCCTGTAATTCTGATGTTTCCTCACTAGATGCTTTAAAATAAAATGGTCATTTATTTTATTTTCAGCGACTCATTTCGAAGTCAGAGATTTTATTGTTATGCTTTTCTTCATTTTCATTGGAAATTAAAGCACATGTTTTCTCCATATCCCAAAATGTTTATTTTTCCCCCAATGAGGTGATGTTACCAAAGCATGCCATATATCTGCTCCTGTTCCGGCCCCTTTGTCAAATGTTAGAACTCAATGTGGCCCACGAATCAAAAAGTTTGCCCACCCCTGCCCTAATCAGTATTAAAAACTGATCCTGAATCAGCCATTCATTTCCTCTACTTCATATTTGTGCGCAGACGTTATCAGTGTGCAGAGCTGATCTTGGATCACAGTTAATTTTCAGCTTTCGTCAGATTTTGTCATATGTATCTATGATGCGTTAATGTGGTGCATTCTTGTACAACATAGATGCGATAGGAGTAGCATCAGGACATTCATATCTCCATTGTTTCAGGCTGTGAAAAATAATTAATCCTGGTTAAGGATTAGGATAGGGACATTTGCATTTTGAGATTCTTGTGAAATAGACTTGAAGGAAGCATTGCCGAACATGGTGGGGTAAATGCTTTACGCTCTAGTGAAGATGACTTGCAGCTGTCAGAAAGGAAGAGGATGAGAAGGACAAAGAGCAAGGGGATGTGAAGGAGCATGTTCGAAGTGCTAAAGGAAGCTTGCTTTCCGTTCTGCCAAAGAAATCCATGGACACCAGTTTATACCCTGATTATAATTTGACATTGTCCATTTGCAGTCCCTTCCAGTAGATTTACTTGTTATCCACTCTAATGCTATACACCATATGTCCCGTCTTTCTCTTCTCCATCTTTGTCTGGACAATATATGGCCAGCATTTGAATAGTACTTCACATCCCTCGGGTTTTCTGTCACAATAGGGACATTGGCAGTCCGCTTTCTTAATGAGGCAGCTCCAGCTGTGGCAATAACACCTTCTGCTTGCAGATTTATTTGTTGATTTCTTTCTTGCAGCATATTTCAGCACCGACAATCTGCTGTGTGTTCAGCGTCAGCTGTGGTGATGGAAATATGACCACTATTGTGAAAGACCTTTGTGTTCGTGTGCGTACCGCGTGAAGAAGGCAGTGGGCCGGACATGAGGGTTTGTATATGGATGGGGAGACCACCACTCCTCTCTTAACCCTTTTCCTTTTTTTTGTACCCCACTGTTAATGTGAATGGCTGCTTTGGGGAAGGCGCTTCGACTTCCCCTTCCTCCTCCTGCTGTCCTGGAGCTGGAATGCAGTTCTTTCTGGTGTGGAAACCCAAAGCGTCTCATTAGAACGGGCTTTTTTTTTGTTTACTTCAGTTTAGAGGCTACTTTATCCCAGCTGTAGTTGTGTTTCAGTATTTATGTTCAGTTAATTCAAAAGCGTTCCTCAGAATAAGGTGGAATCGCAGGAATAAAGATGGTTTGCCTTTTGGTGGTTAGAGTTTTCTCTAGTCTGAGACACGGATGTTAATGTGTGGTGACAGAAGGTCTGAGCAGATTCCAGACTGAAATGTAGCCAGTCTGGTATTTCCATCGTGTCAGAGGGGTAGTCGTATCAGTCTCTAAACGGCTTGGCTGAATGCTATCTCTGCTTTCCAGGAATGCAGGCCTGAAACGTGCTCCTGGCTTCTCTGTGCTTCTCTTGAATGGGCGTCAAACACGGGGAGATCCCCTGCTGATAAAGCACCGAGATCGGCTTTATACCGAATTCCACCCCCTCCGGGTCCTCCTCCGCGCCCCCCCCCCCCGGATCTCTAACGCTGGACTTCTTATCCTAATCACCTCACTCATCGTATATGTACTAGAGTTGTTACAGTGCTTTTGTTAACGGCCACGCTAAGGATTTTTGAAATTATTTTTAGCACTTTACCGTACATGGCAAACATTTTAACAGCTGAAAATGGTGAAAATTTTGACTTATCATAACCTATTTTGCGGCAAAATATTTGAGCCTGCTCAGGATGTCACATGTCACACATCTTTGTGTCAGGGTGTTTTTTTTTTTTTCATTTGTTTAATTTATGGTCAGTTGTGTTTTTGTGTAATGAAAGTGTGTTTGTGTTTTAATTATTAAGATATCAGAATTCTCCCATTAATTTCAGACTGATATCAAAGCTAAAGATTTAACAGCATGTCTTACCATTCATGTTTGTGATTATTATAATGATGATAATAATCAAAACTGCTCTTGGCTTTTTGTTTTTAGGTCCCGAGTGCCCTTGTTTTGATTTTAAATTAACATGCACTTTTTCAGCGAAGTTATTTTTAAGTAATTTAAAAGTGGTGCTGGTTCCAAATTTAAAGTTGTTTGTTTGTTTGTTTGTTTATTTGTTTTTCCCCGTGTTCTTTTCCCCCTTCCGTTACGATATTTTTAAAAAATTGAGTCAACAGCCACCTCAACATTCAATCCAGGAATATCACCAAGTCTCTTAAAAAAAAACGTCACATTTGCAATATGCAAAGTTAACGTCTGACAAAAGGAGCAAACCTCATTCGCCGGTTAAGAAAAAAAACTGAATAGTCTGAAGTTGCATTTTATATAATCATTTCGGCTTGTATGAGAGCCCCTTGATGCAAGTTAAAAAGTGGGAATTGTTTGCTGTTTAGTCGAGCGTAGGCTATTCTATTGGTTTCCGTTTCATTATAATCTGCGTGAAATAATAAGAGGAAGATGTTGCCTTCCAATAAATAAAAGTTTTAAATTCATGATCATTTCTTTGATCTTAATTGTATATATATGCACTGTGGTTTAGAATAGCAATACATTTTTTTTTTTTTTTTAAATCCCGATAACCCAATCTAATTCCAGTGACCGGACCCTAAAACCCTGATCGGACCGCCCCTATTGCTAATTGCTGTGAGAATTAAATAAAGGTGTAGGCTGCATTTTGTTACACCCGGCTCCAGACACACGCCTCTGTTCAGAGTTGAGGACAGAGGTGTGTCAACATCAGTGCTGGTAAGTGATTGATTGTGCTTCAGGGCACTAGGGTGAGTCCACAGCATTATGTCAGCATCTGCACTCTTCACAGCCTTTGTGAACTAATCCGAGGAAGCAGAGGAGTGTTTATTGGGCACGATGCCATACTGGTCAGAGAGGCAGATGCAGGGCCGTGAACAGGGTCAGGCCTGATTTGCGGCCTGGTTTGCTTCGGTAAACAGCCATGGGACGGACTGAATGGGAAATGAGAGGAAGATTTGCATATTAATGAGCTTCGGTTGAGCTCCTCTGACCCCTCCTTTTCTCTCTCGCTCTCTCTCTCTCTCTCTCTCTCTCTCTCTCTCTCTCTCTCCTCTTCTCGCTGCAGTTGCCACAGAGAAGCTGTGGAATACACACAGGCTTGGGTCTATATCTCTCCATTTCTCTCTCTTTCACCAGATGCTGCACAACGTATCCTCTCGTTCTTTCCTCTGCCCGCGTCGTTCTTTTCTCGTCTCTGTGATTTAAGACCACGTCCTTTTAAGCCGACTTTTAACTAGGCTCACTGCGGCCTTATTCCTCGGTTGAGGGTCAGTTCTCAGGCCTGGACTCTGGCAGCCAGGTTGGCATTAGTATCCAGTGGCAGACCGAATTGGACCGGATCATCGGCTCCACCCAGGACCGGAATCTCGCTGTTGTTTCCTTGCTGGATCTGTATTCTCGACAGGACCATGAGCCTGTGTGCGTAACCGGAGTGGGGGAACGCCAGAGCCGGGGGCCTGGGGTCCTATGCTGGTGTATGTAAACGGCGGCTGCTGGACGGCCGCTCGCATGCGGGTAGAGATGAACCACTGCATTCCCTTCCCGATGTGCCTGGCTGGAGGTAGTCGTCTTCCCGCATGTTTATATACAGTAGATTGTCCTTTTGTTTTCTTCTGTGTCTAAATCTCTAGCTCTTCCTCCTCTGCTCTGCAGTGTTGTAGTGTAGTGTTATTTTGACACATGAGTTATAGCCTCTTTATATTTATTATATGTAAAAGTTGAATGGTTAAAAGCTGTTGACTGATAGTTAACCTGTTGATCAGCTCAATAGTTTGCCGGAAATTAGACATGAGGTGACCCATCAGCCCCTGGGCCACCAGGAGACAGTTTGACATTTTTGTCCCCAAATCAGTCAATATATTAAATAAACATTTTTGAGATTCAGTAATTAAGTTCAGTGCCAAAACAAATATCAGCATTCAGTCTTAATTAAGACTTGCCCTTTACACAGAGTTAGTCAGATTTGTCGTTCACACATTTTTTCGTTCCAAGCCTTTGGTTTATCATCTCCAGCAGAGATTTATCAAGCTGCGCATTTATTCATATTTAATTATTTTGCTTTATCTGATTAAGCATAATCGGCTGTGATGTGATTGAACCCGGCCGACATCATTATCCGTTTCCGTTTTCGAGATTTTATTCATGAACAACAATACCGGCTTATAATTAAAGCAGAATAATTGGAACAAATGATCAGTATTTAGCCAAGTAATCCCAGTTGTACCTCGATCCGTTATGCTACTGATTGGTTAAATCTGATTTTTTCTTAATAATGCCGTTAGCATTATTTATGTGGACTAAAGCACAAAATGTTTTTCACCTCTGAAGGAAAGTCACACTGCCGCAGATCATTATTCTGAACGGCATTGCAAAGCGTAGGGAAATTCAGTGTGCCCTCGCATACACAGGGGGCGGGTGTGTGTCTGTGAAAGACGTCACTCTCGCATCCACTCGGCATGTTTTTGTCAGTGTGCTGGCTTTGCGTCAGCAGCTGCCTCAGCGGCCATCAATCTCGCCAACAGTACCAAGCAGCTTTATCTGACACGCATTCTCACTAATTAAATCCTCTTTTCTTTCAGTGCGAATGCTGTAACTGGGCAAGATTAATGAGGTTTAGATTGTGAGAACGTTTATTATTAATTTGATGCAAAGTTTAAAACTAGCTATGGTATGCATAAAATTAGGCAAAAAAATAGTTGATGGGATATTTAATTTGCTTCTGCTGTTTCCTTTGGAAGGACTTTAAGCTGTAACGATTAGGAGTAAAATAGGAGTAAATGCGTGTTCACATTGATTCCGTTTGCTTCATGCACGCAAGTTAGTAAAAATTTATGCACATCAAGTACTTTAACCATCATGAAATAAATAGAGCTAAATAGTTACTTAACATAAGGGAATGAAGTAAAGGAAATATGAGCCGTGCATACAAATTAACCCAAAATGTGCAGATGAATTATATCTTAAAAAATACATGGGATAAAATTTTTTTAAAAAGATACAAGGGAACCAGGTGTATCTTGTGCACATGCAGTAGTCAAGTGCATTTTTTTCATTTACTATCTAGTGCAATGGCACTCTGTAGTTTAACGTTTGCATCAAGGATCTGATCCGTTTGCATACGTTTTGTTTGGTTTTCATCTCATCAGTCAATAAAAAAAAATTATATTGTGTATATGTGTGTGTGTGTATATATCGTACATTTTAGAACAATACTTTTTCCCTTTTTCAAAACTGTTAAATATCTTGTATGGAATTAAGTAACAATGAAAACAAAACAGATCAAGCACCATGATGAAACTGGCTCTCATGGGTACAGGTTCGATTCCCGGCCAGGTTCTGTTCCCGTCTCTGCGTGCATAGAGTTTGCATGYTCTCCCCGTGCTTGGTGGGTTTCCTCTGGGTTCTCCGGTTTCCTCCCACAGGCCAAAGACCTGTAGGTAAGGTTAACTGGCGTTCCCAAATTGGCCGTAGTGTGTGGATGAGTTTGTGTGTGTGTGTGTGTGTGATGGCTTGGTACCCCGCCTTGTGCCCTAAGTCTCCCGGGATAGGCTCCAGGCCCCCCGTGCTTCTGCATACAGGATTAAACGGTAYAGWKGRTGAGTGAGTGTTTGTCTTGAATATTTCAAAGAACTTCGAATTCAAAAGAAAACTACACTAATAGTTGTGTGAGATGCATGTTGTACTGATGAACACTGATTTATTTTWTTTTTTTTATCTGTTTCCTCTATATGTTTCATCTTCAGGTTTTTCCTTATCACTCTCCCCCAACATAGGGATTCAATAGGGATCTAAATCTGTAGCCAGATTTCTGTAAATCTGCTTTGTGATGATGTTTGTTGTATCTGTATAGTGCTRATAACAGTTGTACTGGATTCTTTTTCGCTTGATTAACTCTGTTCAGCTTGAGGAATATACAGAAAGTGGTTTTATTCTCAAACAGGCTGTATTTGCAGTACCTCGGTTATTTGTTTGATATRCGGCATCAGAAACGGCCCTTGAGGGCCATGGTTTTTGATCTCGGTAGTATCTTTGAAGCGTTTATGAATATTTAAGCAGCATCCCGCTGTTAGCGAGCAGCATGGACATGCTTAAAGGTCTGGCTGGAGGACACGAGTGTTGCTTGGAGATCTGAGTGGAGCACTGACCCGAGACACCTTATTGCCAAAGGAGATCGGTCTGATCGAGCTGCGCGTCGGCGGCTTGAAGCAGATGTTCAGATTGCACATGTGGGTAATTTACGCTTGGTTGCGTTTGGTTCAGGGTTAACTGTATTGTATGTCTGTGTGTTGCAGCATTACTAATCGTACCATCGTCCCAACAATCACTTTGATTGATTATCATTTTAAAGGATTTGTGTTTTAACTGCCTGTCTCACTGCTACGCTTTGTTTCAAGTTCTCAATGTTAATAAATGATCAAGAAGCAGAGCTCRTGTATTGCTGCTCATGCAGCGCTGCTTACATAACYACCTTATGTAAAGGTCCTTTTTTTAAATGAGCTTGTTACCTTCTAGCCCTGATCATATACTGTACATCTCTTGACCTCCTTAAGCAAACCCACATAATATGATGAAATGTTTTTACTGTTCATGATGATGTATTTATTAATATTATTCTCAGAAACAGGTTCAGGTCAGGTTGTGTTCAGATCGATGACTAATATTCATTGATGACGTGATGCCGCTTATTCATTGATGACGTTAGACATTTGACATGCGTTAATCATGTTCATGGCAWGAACTCAAGAATTTTGCTTTTAAGTATGATTGTACACATCTTGCTAAAAGCTTTGAGCTCATTCAGATGTGCGCAGATTTTAAATGTCATTCTCCAAGCTTGCTAATTGGCGGAAAAAGCACTGAGCTGGCTGCCTTCAGTGATGTTAAAGGACACTTTATCTGTCAAGACTTCCCCACTGTTCTGTCTTCCTGTGTGCTTCCGCTGAATCAGTGTCAAGCTCCAGGAAATCCTTATCAGTATACCAGACTCGGATCACATGACTTCATCCTACAGCCACCGCGGTCCGCAYTTATTGTCATTTTCCCACATGTTTCAGTCTTGCCGTACTGCTCCCGATGTTGCCGCACGCTGACAGGCTCACTGTTCGTCTTCCTGCCTCACACCGTGAGCGTCTGGGATATTAATAACTCTCTTGTCTGCCGTTCTGCTTGTTTATCTTTTTTTTCATACCACCGGATCTATCAGCATGGAGAAAGTGCCCTTGCAAATAAAGAAAATGGGATTTCATGTTAAACCCGAGCACAAACCCCGTTTATCTCCCAGTGCAATTTAGAGGCTTTACACCGTTGCCTTAAAGGCCGAACAACAACGAGAAGAACAACAGGGTGAACTTGCATAGTAATWATTTTATGTATTGTCAGCTATGATTTTTTTTTTCATGATCAAAAAGAAATATTTTAAATAATACTTTCCGTATGTTATTGTTAATTTAAGCATTGCTACAGTACAAAAGATTTTATGTATTTTACTTTTGTATTTATTMATTTTTTTTTAATTATTGTCCTGAATTTAAATGCAGTTTTCAGATAGTTCAACCTTCATTGAATGCATCCGCTGTGTGATCTTCATACAGTATTTACATGCACAAGCCATAGCTTTTGTTATGGGTCAGGTTTCRAATCAGAATCAATTGATATTTTAGGTAAGCTTGCAAATGTCAAATGCTGTAAAAGTGTTAAGAATTTCTTAAATATGCATACTGTACCAGAGTTAATGCAGGAAATACAAACCCACTTGCATTTTCCTCAAATACTTGCATATGCACGAACGATTGATTCTGTCTTTAACGTGACTCAGAAKAACGTGTTTAGTCGTAGAGAGTGATCCGTTCATTTTCTACTGGGCGCGCATATGCACAAAGCATTGCGAAACCTCCGTAGGTTATGTACAGGAAACAGAAATGAGTAGTCACCTTCGAGTCTTTTGGTCCATATCGTTCGTTCTTTTGTCTGTGACTCGCATAGACGCTATGCAGTGCAGTACACAGGAAACWGAATTCAGTAGAATTTGAGTGGTTCTTCTCTTGAATCTTTTGGTCTTCTGGAAWCTTTTGTTCTTTTGTCACATGACTCTCATAGACGCTATTGGCGTTTATAAGCGTCACGTGACAATTCAGACATGAAGATATGAGAGGTGAGCTGCTCATTCTGTTTATCATCATATGTCTGCTGCAGTGTAATATTTTCATTACTGGAACTATAGCCAAAATGTGTGTATGTAGACAAGTTGGGCGTCTGTTTATTGAAATTTTTATTTTATTTCTGATCAAAAGAACGAAATGAACTAAATGACTCAAAAAAGATCCATTCATTTTGATGAACGGGATTCAAAGAACCGGGCGAAGCGAAGCTTTTCCTTTGTATATGACATTATGAAAAATCTACCACACAAGTTCCACAGCTTTTCATTGCATATTAGACATGTTTAGTCTCTCTTATCATTTTTAAAGTTTGAGACAAAACATTAACATTAATTAACATTAGTGCTTTTGATTAAAAGCAAATCTGCAGTAACATTTTAATATTTAAACATTATAACACCTGTCCAACATTTAACCCACGAAAGACAGCATACAGTGTTTCCTCCCAGCATACACAACTCCTATATGCTGTGATGTTAAAGKGCAAAATAAAACAGCACGTCATGTTACTTAGTGTTAGAAATAGAAAATGATTATGTGACTTCCAAAACCAAGTCTGGTCACATGAAGATTCAGGCTGTTTTTAAACCCAGGAACCAGAATTTCTGGTGCATCTGAAGGCCGAGGTCTGAGGTTTGCTCTAATTGATCATACAGAATATGTGAGGGTGATGCATGAACATAGTGAAACTTCTCACAGTACTTCCTCATTTAGTACAAGAGCGAGAAAATAGATTGTGTGGTCTGTAGAGTAGACGCAGTGTTATCACATATAGTGTATTATATTTGCAGGAAATTGTAACATATTGTGTATAAATATTACCTTCTTCGAATTCAGCCATATGTATTTTTTACATACAGTGTTGGTTATATAGTGGGCTTTTTTAGCTTTGAATGATCTTGACATTAAATCAAGACTCACGGATTAGAATAACTTGACTCCAGTTAGACATGTCAGTGTAAATGTTTACACAGACGCTGATCCGTAAAAAGGTGTGTTTACATGCTCAAAGCATTTAGTCAAAAAAAGGACAAACGACATGTTGTAAAGTCCTTAAGCTGCTAGAAATATAACAAGAAGAGCTTCCCAAGGTTATTTATTTTTTATAAACTCCGCCTTCTGCATTATGATTGGTTACAAGAAATCAGTCTCATCTATGATTGGGTAGATCCCCACTTCACTTACTACGCGTGAAATGGCGAGCCAATCAGTGCTCGTACCTCAGCCAGAGACCCAGTGAATAAAAGTAAAGACTGAGTTTACTGATCAGGAACAGGAGCTCAGTTTCCTTCCCCGAAACCCATCGTATCACTTAATGTTACCCCYACGTGGGGCAAACATGCTCACATTCCACAAATATGGGAACAGTCAGATCAAGTGTTCACATGGCTAATATTTCCATACKGAATGCATTATCACCACCCTACTCCTTCCAATTGGAAATCTGTTCAGATTGAGGTGTTTACATCTTGCATGTTTATTCCCACGTGGGCTAGTATTCCCATTATTATTACTACTGCGGTATAGGCGGAGTACCACCGTCCGGACCATGCTGTTATACAAAAATAGTCGGTTCGTTCCTTCTCAGTCGATCCATCCCCGGCCTAAAAATACCATCCGTAAATAAAAACGTCCCCCAACAGAAATCTTCAATCACAAACCACAAACCAAATCACAAACCATCTGCGGTTTGGAAAGAAATTCAACAAATCTGTCATGACGGCAGGCCTGATTGCGTCGCAGCGCTCGCTTCCTGACGATCGGACGAGCCAAACTCCTCCAGTTTGTGGCTGTTTTGACTGAAGAGAGGGTGTGTAAATAAACTGCGGAGTACGTCTGACTCACGATAACGATCATTCCAAATCACACAGCTGAATTTTTTGATTTACTACCCTCGGCTTTTGAATGAAACTGTTCCTAAACTATTTCCAACATGTTGGAGAATGTGATAACGCAGTGGCCTGGAAACGCCGGTTGTGAAAGTGCCGTCTCGGTTATGTAGCTGAAGGCCAGGTGATGAGTCCAGACATGAGATGAAGTGCTGTTTAATCGCGCTCATGAGTCACGCGGGCAGCCTGCTTCAGCGACACGTACCGGATGTGGGGCTGCGTCAGACACTAGGGGTGTGTGTGTGTGTGCGCGTGTGTGTGTGTCCGTCCAGACGAGGATGTTCGGAGTATTCCACCTTCCTTTCGTCTGTTCGAACATGGCTGCGTGTTTGTGTCTCAATATGAGACCGGAGCGGTCTTCGTCCTTGATGTTTCTGCTTAATGGTAGGAGAGCAGCTTAAATATATTTWAAAAAATTGATAAAATGTTCTATGTAAGGTTGATTTGTAAGGTTGATGTGTTGTGGGAGTGTTTCTTTACAGCGTGTGCTGATCATGGTGAACTACAGTATAACTGACCTGATGCAGGAGTAGCTTAGCGGTTAAGACATTAGACTACTGATTGGAACGTCCCGACGTCAAACCTGTTGGGGCTTTGAGCAAGGGGCCTTAACTACTTCGACGTATAATGAGACAAATATATATATAAATAAGCCGCTCTGGATAAGGGTCATCATAAACGTAAAATGATCACAGCAACGTTTGTATGCGTTAAAAAGGGTTAAAAAAGAGATTGGTTACAGAAGGTGGGGAAATTTATTTATTTATTTTATATATAATAATGGGAACTGTACAGTATACAGTGTGTGTGTATGTGTATATATATATATATATATAGCTTTTCCTTTGAAACAAGAATCCAAAAAGTTCGAGCTTATGCCTCATGCTGATGCTCTGTACTGTCAAGTGGCACTGCAGTAGGATGTCTGTGTGTGTGTGGTGGTGTTCCATACCAGAGGAAGTTTGTGCCATAATGGCACCAAAAGATAAACAGGGTGTATTGGGTCTCAGATGAGACGTCTATGTGTGTGTGTGTGCGCGCACCTCTGTTTATGTGTATGATGGGTGGTGTGGTCTTGCTGCCCCATGGGAAAGCATTCCATCCCTTCTTCATTCAAAGTAATGACATGAGATCGCGAGATCATGTATATCACAGTGCACATTAATAAACAAAACATTACGGTTTAAATCRGTCTCAAGTGTCGTATGGTGATAAGGGGTAGAACGTAATGTGCTGCACAGTATWGAACTTTTCAGACAGGAAATAGGTGCAGTACTGTGCAGACAGCCTCAGGCATTCTGTGTGTTTTTATTAGAAACTTTGTAATATATATATTTTTTWATTACTTTATTATTGTGTTAGTACAAAAATGTATTTATAATTTTCAAATATCAGATATTCCACTGTTTACTGAGCGTTATAGCTTTTTTTTTAAAGGCCTTCCTGCTTTGCAGCATTTACATGTGTGTACCAAAGGCTTTTGCACAGTACTGTAACATAACCAGCTTCATCTATCTGTTGAAGTGATGGTTACCCGTCCTTTAGACATATCCCACATTTACCTGAGTGWYCCTTTACTTAGACACCAGCGACCATGATGGTTAAAATTTGCTATATGAACAAAGCAGGACTTTTAAAAAATAATAATAATTTAGAATTTAAAGAGGTGTGCGTCTTAAAGTTTTCCTCCWTCATGGTGTCGCACCATGTTTCTCACAAASCTGTGTGCTCGGGATTTCATTCTTAATTCATTGGATAAAATTCTGTSAAATCCCACACGAGCATSTGGTGTGTAGAAYGCCAGACTTTCCATTCAGAGAAAATAAACAGTGCTAAGATGGGTCGTTTTTAAAGCGTCACTAAACTGTAATGCAGCACACAGTGTTTTAGCACCATGGACAGCTTTTTGGATAGCCAACTCGCCTGCCTCTCGAGATCCACTTCATCACTGACGCAGCCTGTACTGTCAAGTGGCATTGACTACACTCATACAGGCTATTCTGCCTGTGTACAGCCATGAAAGCTTGCGGATGCTCTCTCAGTTTTATCTTGGCAGCTGTAGCTAGGCACAGGTATCTAATATCTCAGAGTTTTTTACGGTAGGAAGACTTTCTCAATTAGGCGGCACGGTGGTGTAGTGGTTAGCCCTGTCGCCTTGCACCGCCAGGGTCCAGGTTCGAATCTTGTCTCYGTGTGCATGGAGTTTGCATGTTCTCCTCGTGCTTGGTGGGTTTCCTCCGGGTACTCCGGTTTCCTCCCACAGTCCACAGACATGTGGGTTGGGTTAATTGGCGTTCCCAAATTGTCCATAGTGTGTGAATGAATGTGTGAGTATGTCTGTGTACTCTGCGATGGATTGGCACCCGGTCCAGGGTGTATCCCGCCTTGTGCCCTAAGTCTCCTGGGATAGGCTGAATACAGGATTAAGCGGTATAGACGATGAGTGAGTGAGACTTTCTCGATTATTGTTAACGATAAATTTAGTGCTGTTATACAGCTGTTACTGAAAATACATWACAAGAATCAGTAGAGCATGGACTACACTTTTTGTAGTGTATAAAATCAGACATTTCCCTCCCTGCAGAGTAGGGTACACTTCATTTTTGTTTTTCAGTGACAGCTACATGAATCTGTAGTTGGCCAGGCTTTACTTCCAGTAATCCTCCTTTCATCATATATATGTATATACAGCTCTGAGATTGTGTTATGGATCGTGCCTTCACAGGCATATCGATGAATTATTCTCTCCTACTCTGTGAAAAACCTGTACTCCGAACATGTTACGCAAAGTGAGTGGTTTAGGAGCATGTAAATTAAAATGCAAAGTAGCTCATAGTAAGGAAAGGTTTTAAATATTGTTTAGTCTGAAATGGTAATGATGCCATTAATAATAAGCACAGAAATCAACTTGTGGGTAAAACTGTGTGTTTGTCGTCTCTCTCTCTCTTTTGAACAGAATATGACAGACACCTAGCGTACAGTAAAGGCATGGCGACGGCGTATCTGGAGCCCAGCCTGAGCCACGGCGTGGGCGGGGGGGTCAAGTCTCGGCTCAGCGGGGGAACAGAGCGCTCCGTCCCCGCCCCAGACCGCGTCCTCAAGGTCATCCACCACTTTGAGAGCAAGAGCGAACACAGCGAGCACAGCACATGGTGCAGCAACATCCGCCACGGAGATGCCACAGATGTCCGGGTAAGAGATGCAAATCTACAAAYGAAACTTTTACATTTACTTGTAAACATTCTGATGCTGCGTTCACAAAATTGGCAAGACAAAGTATTGCATATTGTTCTTATTTAACTGTGCACAGTGCATCCGGGTTGCTCTTTTTATTTGAATTTAAGATGGCATTGGACAAACTTTGGAATAGTATGGATTAGAAATATCCACTATCCATCCATAGTGTGAAATGCGATTTAATGGTATGATTAGAGTGCAGTGGACTTGAATCACCAGGGACCACATGAGACTGTATTATCACAATATTTACATTTTGATTCAATTTATATTGAGATTCTGTAAGTAACACAGTTTTAGAAATATCTCGAGTCAGTAAATTTTTTACCCCCAATTCTGCTACAGTATTAGTACCATAAACCTTTAAAAAAAAAAAAAAAGGTTGTCTTAAGTTTTAAACCATAGCGTAACTTTTTTTTTTTTGCTTATGATTAATTAAATGTAGCTTATTCCTTATAACATTCATATTTTCACTTTTAAATGGAGTACAGTATTTAAAACTGGCCATCCATCATAATCGTTATTTCTAAAGAAACAGTAAGTGATTCCCTCCTACCATGCGAAATTCCAGTGTGTCAATAGTTTGGAGTGCTCCGCCTGTAAGGTTATAAAGAAACAGCTACACTATGTTTCTACCATTTCAAATCAAATTCCTTCAAAGTCCCAAAACTCGGTCACGCAGCGTCTAAAGTGGGCAAGTGGCTTCTGATTGTGTAACGTTCTAATGTGCGTTTCTGTTGCACCTCTCAGACACTTGTGCGCTCAGCACAAAATCGCTCAACTTACGGACAATCGCAGGTTCAAAGTTTTTATGTAATTACCAGCTAGTGTAACACGTGCTCATGTGTGTATCGATGCTACAGTAAACTTACTCCGTGCTGTCCAGGTTAACGAACGTGGCAGAACCCTTCTGAAGCTCTAAGCCCTTGAGCCGCTATCCCAGAAACTCTCCCCAGATCCCAGGATCCTGAAGTATTGAATTGATTCAGCCACTCAGTTTCCTGGCTCTGTAATAGCAAATCAAGTCTGTTTTGGAGCAGATGCTCTATTGATCAGCGGGCTTTCCATCTGCTGGGCGGATTAACATCTTGTTCCTCTTCCTGTGACAGTCCCTGATGGATTCTCACATGTCTCGTATTCATCCGAGCTTTAATCAGCGCCTGTAATCACACACTGCCACGTCCGCACAGTGTGTAAGCAACCTGTGGGGTTTTATCACCCTTGAAGATCTGCATATTTCACTGTTTATATAAGCCTCGAAGTGAACCTAATAGTCTGGCGGCTTCGCTGTAAGCAGGAAACAGAGTTGATTAGATGAGCACAGGGAGTAATCTGCTTCCTGTAGTCATGCTCGTCTGAAAGAGCACAGCTCAGGTTATCTCCTAAGCTTGAACGCTTATGCGCAGGTTGCCAGTGATAACTCGCGCAACGTGGCTAGGTTATTGGTCGGACTCGATCTTAAATCTATTGTATAGCTCCAGTTTTAGCCTCATGCATTCCGTCCGACTCCTAATCAAAACTCCACTTGGGTGTGAGATGTGTATGTTTAAGAGTTTTCGGATCCACACTTGATGTTAAAACGATGCGTTCTTGGAATCGACCCTGAAAGCAGTCCGATGTGAAGTGATTAACTCGCACACGGTCACATTTCGAGAGAGCTGTCAGAAAACGTAAAAGCCGTAGAAAATCTCAACCGGAAAATAAACAAAACTCACTGCTGCTCGCTTTAATAAACARCGTCCTCCACCAGGCAGCACATCAGAGCCAAAACACCGTCCAAGTCGACCTGTAATGTTTAGCCATTTCATACACAGTGATGTCAAACACACTGATTGGCTCTGTTTCTCTTTAAAACCCAACATCTGTGCGATGATGTAACGATCAGAAATCCTGTCTGTTCTAAAATCCTGATGTCTGCAAATGAAACAGACCTTCCAGCAGCGTAAGTTTGTTTAATCAGCTGCGGACTGGGGTTGCACTTTTTTTCTTTTTTTTTTCCTCCAGTGAAGAGTTGAAAGTAATAAACAATCAATAATTGAATAATAATMGGTAATGATTAATGATAACCAGACGCACATTTCTCCCTCAGTTCTCACCACGGAATCAACATCAACATCGACCTCAGAGATTTGCATTGGTGCTGCACCATGCAGAGAACATCGCATTTTTTTTGTGARACCGCACACAAGTGAAAGGAGCTCAAGGTCTGGGTTACTGGTTCTGCATTCMCGCCACGACTGACGGTTCCCCTTTTAGATTATGATTTTAAATGCGGATCACAGCATGTCAGAATGTCTGATTAAAAAAGGATGGACATTTAAAATAAATAAATCAGAGGAGGTTGGATGGAGTCTCATACTGACATTCATGGAATGGATTAAATGGTTCAAATGAAAGGCACCATGAGACAGAGATGAGATTTCGGACTTTAGAAATGTTTAGGAGTGAATTACCCATCAGTCAATCACCAGTGTGTTCTGTGTGACTGATGAATGTGGGCTATAATTGCTAGCTAGAGTTCTGAGGTGTAATAATACATGTTTTGGGATCACTTGAGTTAGTTACTTATGAACAAATAAATGTTTCTGAAGTGTCTGAAAGAACTGAATCTCAGCTCCACTTGATAATTTCCTTGATACGAAATGCACAACAAGACAATCCCACCAAGGCATCACAAACTGCTGGGCGAATTGCAGCATTTAATGGGTCTTTAATGTTCGAGAGGCTAATTGTTTTTATTCCTAATTAAGCAGCGCTGTAAATGATCTTAAATTTTATTCGTSYGTTCAGTGGAAACTGGAATACATGCTGCACGAAGGCTGCCCTCAAGCGCAGAAATGGTCCTGATGATGGAAAGTTTAATACCACCACCATGAAGAGTGTCCAGGATTGTAATCTAATCAGAGGAAAGCCTAAACCAATGCAAACAAATGGAACAAGCTTGGAAGTGTGGGCTCTAACACAATGCCATTGTGAACTCCCTAATTAGGCTATTGTGTAATGAGAACCACCCTGAATTCCAAACATACATGTGCACGCGCCGCACACACACACACGATTCCACTGAGACTTTAGTCATTAACCTACCACTGACTACTAATACTCAATCATGAAATCCTGCCGAAGGATTGATTAATCCATCGATRTAATTGAAGATGTTCCGGTATTTGGAAAACTTGAGGTTTTTTTACATTTCGAGTTGCTGGGTTAATTTGTAACTAATTTGAAGACTATTCTAAAAACATTTTCCTATACTGAGTCTGAGAAAATGATCAAAAAGCTGTTTTCTTTATAATAGAATGGATGGAATTCCACAAATGAGTTTTGAAATAATGTAATAATATAACTTAAAGAACCGTGAAACTTGAAAACATTTACAAAATTTTTAATTTTTTTTTCAAGGTGTGTTTTGAGTTAGGTCTATTTTTGCTTTTATCATCACTGATTAAGGCATTGGACTGTTGATCAGGAAGTCCCAGATTCTCTATATTTTATATATTTTCTAAAAAAATTATATATATTTTAAAAATATGTTTTATATTTTGTTCTATTTTCTATAGCTATGTTTTCTATAGCTAAACGTATTCAAATTTTATGCCATAATTTATTTCTTGTTGTTAATTTTTTTTTTATTATTATTTTAGGATCACAGGCTGTATAAGCATTTCACTGCATCCCGTACTGTGCATGACTGTCAAATCACATTTGAATTTGAAAAATTTGAGATTCAAAGCCCAGCACCACCAAGTTGCTACCGTAGAGTCCTTGAAAACGGCCCTCAACCCTCAATTGCTCAAATGTAAAAAATGAGATCAAATGTACTGTATGTCGCTCTGGATACGAGCCTCTGCCAAATGTTTAAATGTGTATATTCTTCAGAACTGCTCCTTTACTACAGATGTGCCAGATGTTTTGTTTTAAAATAATAATAATAATAATAAAGTTGTCACTAAAGTTGCTTAAAGTTTATGACTCATTGCGTTTTTATAGGAAAATAGATCATTAAAGCTGAGCATTTTCTTTAGCATTCTATTGCTGCTCATTCACAATTCATATATGGTTTTTTTCCCCTTGTCAGAGATGCCAGCAGTCTGAATGTGTTGTTACAGTGTAAAAATGGGGCACATTTAGAGCCTGGGCGTCTGCCATGGTGAAAAAAAAATGTCATGCATATTCCATGCTGGGGATTGTTTGGCTGGAGTTGTCAGTAGAGATAGAGCTCATGTGTCCGTTTCAGGGAGAGGCTGAGCAGTTAGTGCTGCTGTAACAGAGGTCCAGACACACACGTGAAAGAGAGCAGCAGGCTTTTGCTCTGAGATGAGCTGTCTCATCTGACAGAAACAGGTTAAAGCTTCAAATGTGACGCTGTTAATGTCATGAGCCTTTGTATTGCCCATCAGGGTTTCAGTCTATACAGCCACTTTTTGATTTATTGACAGCGGTCAGGCCAAGAATTTTTTTTTTTTTTTTTACACTGAGCTTTGTCAATCCCGGCCCTATGACTGACTGCTGCAGCGTGTAATGTGGTGAGGAAGGGGGCAGGGCGAGGGTGCTGTTTGCTCATTGGTGCAGCGTTGTGTGTGGGAGTTTATTCCTCTTCCAGAGCGAGCTTTACATCAACCCATTCGACTCTCTGGAGCCAACAGCACAGCAGTAGTGTCACTCACACTGTCAGCCTGTTGGCCCCCGGTCTCCGCTTCAGCACGGGTGAGGTCATCTCATGTGATGTCATCCGTGTCTCTCTATGAGCTGGTGTGCTTCCAGTACATTAAAGGGACAGCAGTGTTTTTTTTTTTTTGTGTGTGTGCACAATATGTTGCCTTAATGTTGCTTCTGTAGCTAGATATTTAATTAAATATCTATGATCAAGCACTTCAATAAAAGTAACTTAATTTATATATATGTATGTGTTCACTGGCTAAAGCAAAAATGTTCATCATAGGCAATTCCTCAGTAAGATCATGACATAGCCACGGATATCTAACAGTAGATAATTGTTAAAGAGAAATAACCTAAGCATGTTTGATAACTAGAAAGATAAGCCCCTTAAACTCTATATATCATTTTGGGGGGGGGGACGTGCATTATGTCTAATAAAACTCCTATTTCTATTGTATTTCATTCTTTATAGTGTATAAAGGTGTACAGTACAGTATGTAAATGAATCCAAACCAGTAGTTTTTGAATGCAGCTATTATTACAGTATGTTGCACATGATTTATGCATGTACAGCTGTCCAACAAATTTCTTTTATTATATACTTTTATATACTGTAGGAAAGTATGTTAACACCATTTAAAATAATAGTATTAACTTTGTTTGTTGTTGTTGCTTTTCAGGGCATCATACAGAAGATCCTAGACATCCACAAAGTGAAATGTGTCTCATGCTTCGGTCTTCGTCTGAGCCATGTCCAATCAGGCGAGGTCCACTGGCTCCACCCAGACATGGGCGTGTCCCACGTCAGGGAGAAATATGAGCAGAACCGATCACAGGACGAGTGGAGGTAGGCTACGTGCACACACGTCTCACCTTCGCCATGACATCCGGGGCCACCTGCCAGGAAACAAATTCTAYGCTCGATCATTTGTTTTGGAAATGCCACATTTGAATAGGGTTTACAATTACTGCTTTCATGTGCGATGTCCTGGATACTCCAAACATGTTTTGGAAAAGACAAGCCTGTGTTTTTCGTGTTGTTATTTCGTCAAAGTTGAATCTCTTGTCAAGCAAAAATAGACGTTCTTTAAGTGTGCATCAGTGTAATTAATATAATTGTGTCCTGATGTAAATGGTATTGCGTAGCACAACAGACATTTAAACACTTGCTAAATTTTATTTGATCGGTAAATCACAATTTTTGTTTTTCTCACTTCTTTAAGATTGATTTTACTTCTTGTATTTACACAGAATTTTAGTTTTAGCTAAAATAGACTTAAGTATGGAATTAAAACTAGTAACCACATGTGAATAACCT
>QMIH01000099.1:0-11068 GCA_003987875.1 Clarias batrachus
AAAACAGTAAAAAAAAAAAAAAAAAAAGGATTAACGGAACAAGACACGCAATGTGGCACAGTGTGACAAATCCAAGACAATCGATTAAGATTAAATCTTACTGGGTTTTGGTGGGTTTTGTTGAACAAGTTGAACAAGAACCAATGTTGCCTGATTATTTAAAACTTAAAGTGCAGTGCTGACTTATAGTAACAACAATTTTTGGGAGTGGACGGTTTTCAATGTGATCTGGCAACCCTTGCAAGCAAAAACCAAGCATGGGAAATAGTTTGAGCGAGCGAAATAACGCATGCAAGCACATTAGACCTTTACTAAAAATGATCAGGCTATACTTTACATTGGTGGACAACAAAACCTGGCCTAAACTCACCTCATCTATAATAAATTGTAATCTTAGCATAAAAGTATTTTACAGAAATAACACAGAGAAAGCACTGAAAGGCGTAGTACTGAACTGACTGTAGTTTGACACTTTCAATAGATCACGCAGAGCTGCATAAAAAGTAACTGACTATAATGTATGTACTAAACCCATGCAGTGCGTCATTCTAGCAGAAGAAAATTTTGCAACACAATGCTTTTGCGAAATGCTTCTTGCATACAGATCTAATGCGGCAGAGCTGGATGTTATATTTTCCCACACAACAAATCACTCAATAATTTGGCACAAGCAACAAACCAATCACAGGCAACCACCTGCAGGCAGATTTACTTCTAGTGTGTAACCTGCTGCTTATTCAACTGTTCCTCTCCAGGGGATCCAAGTAGAATTTCACCATCACATCAAACTGTCCATGACAATATTATTCGTTTTCTTATTCAGGACACATGATGGCTTTTATGACATTCCAGTGGGTGAAGCATGAACAGGCAGAAGCAACGGCGGTGGGAAATCATCGGCCAAACTCATAAGAGTTGGGAAAATCCCGGAAGGTTGCGAAAGACTGATAAAGCTGGCACTACACGGCACTCTGGCTCTCGGTGGCTCAGGGGAGCTTGTTCACCCCCCATTCAATGCACAACCCGGACAAAAGGCTTTTCAGTAAGTGGCCTTCTGTCCCGAACACAAAGATCGGCCACAGCTTTCTTTCACATGTAAATTGAAGAGGAGCACAAGCAGCGAATCCGCGTAACCAGGAGCGCTGTACGATTTTCACACACACACAACTCTTGCTTTTCCGTGTCATTCACAATGGTCTACTCCCTAACTGTAGTCTCAGGAGTGGAAGAACTGGTTTTCCCACATAAACATTAAGTAATTATCATTATCCTACTGTGTAAAGAATTTCACACCAGCATCTCTGGAAAAACCTGTGAAAACTAACAGCAAACAGGCTTCTCATGATCTGCTGTAAATGTTTTTGACTAAAGTACAGTTTTAGGACAAATGTTGATTGGATTTTATTCCAACATTCCAACAACAGACAAAAACATGAGTCAAGCTCTTATTCATTCATTTATCTTAAATGAATATTTTTTTAAAAATCAGTTTTGGTCTGGGTTCTATGTGGTATATCAGTCTTCTAGGGGCCCCATGCACACATTCACATCTTAGGTCTGAATCAAGATGTTTTGGGAGAAGGAGGATCCAGAGTAAACCAACAGAGACACGTAAAACACACAGCCCATTGAAATTCTACTACATGCATCAAGATAATAAAGTGTTTTATGGGTTTATCTCAGATATTGGGCAGTAGTAGCTCAAAGGGTTACTGAGCAGAAGGTCAAAGGCCAAAATTGCCACTGTTGAGCCCTTGAGCAAGGCCCTTATCCCTATCTGCTACAGGGCCGTGGTTTCCTGGCTGACCCGGCGCTCTGCCCCTCAGCTTCCTAACTGGGATATGTGAAAAAAATACTTTTACTTTGACAAATAACTGAATCTTAAGATTAAAAAGAAAATCAAAATATAGGTTTAAAGAGTCATGACACAGCAGCATCCTCATTTCCCCTCTCGTGTGTTTCAACCACTCAGCATTCAGCAACACCAGTATAATAACCACTGGTCTCAAACTTTTTTTCTTTTTTTTTTACGGGCTCATGATGGTGTGTGTGTGTGTGTGTGTGTGTGTGTGTGTGTGTGTGTGTATGTATCTATGTTGGTATTCATCCATCCATCCTTCTATCGTAATCAGCACCTGTTTCTTACTGGTTCCTGTCTTCAGTAAGATGTTTTTTTATGCCTGAATGATTCATAGGTCACCGTGTGCACTAACAAAACCATTCTTCTGAAATTGCTAAGGTATAGGGACTGGACTAAAGATGTCCACCAGGAAGCCTAGAGAGCTATTCTTCAAGACTACACTAAAATACAATAAAGTCTGACTCTTTAAAAGGAAAATATGAAGAAATGAGCGGTGGATCAAGATTTTTGCACAGTCCTGTAACTCTTTTAACTGAGCCGGATGTAATACCCAGCCTTGTTAAAAATCAGGTCTGGCAACTTAAACTGTTGTGATAAATATATTTGTTAATATATTTTGTCATTTGATTTAGATTGACGTCTTTGTCATCATATTCCTCAATGACACTTAATGTTTAACGTAAACAAAACATTCATTCATTCAAAAACTATGTCGATGACAAGTTTTGCACTGAAAGATTCAACAAATAATAAAACACCAAGAGCTGATTACAAATGTTTAAAATTTGAGCATGTGAAATGCAATTAATTAAAGAGAATCTAAAAGAGGTAAAAAAGTTTTCCCCATCAATCATTTTTCACATTTTTGTATACATGTTTGACTTTCTGGTTGAACCTGATGTGCGAAATTTGACATGAACATTTCAGTTGTTAACTAGAAATATAATACCAAAAGTTGATTATTGTTGGATGAAAAAAAATTCTAAAATTTTTGTAAAAATAGTTTAACTTGTACTTCTTTCGTCATCAGGCAAACACGCTTCATGATCTGTAATTGGATAGTGAAATTGAAAAAGTATAAAGATTACGTTTTGCCTTAAAACGAGTCCAGAATATGAAAATTTACTTATACCACATTAAGCAATGTTATTTTTCTAGATTAGATAATCTAAGTAAAAACATTCAATTTAGCTTTTCTAATTAATATCTATTGGTACAGATGATTATTTACATTGAGCAAGTAGCTTATATTAAAGTAGAAAATTAAGTCCAGCACATGATATTGCTTTTACTCTACAGTTTGATTTCCGTTATGGCACAGGTTAAACTTCAGGCAGATATCCAAGTATTGCAAAAGTTTCATTAAATTCTGTCCAGCCAGTTTTGTGTGATGCTGTGACAAATTTGGCTGGACAGACAGAACCAAATTTTCATATTAAAAAATAAAATTGTACAAAAAAATTTAGGTAAAAAGTTTCAGATCCTCCAATGTATAAAACTTAAAGATATTGAAAAAGTGAGCTCTGACCAAAGTACAAACAAAACAAACAAAACATATATACAATGTGGAAAAAACATAAATACTAAAGTACTTGTAAGAACGTCAGGAAACATTCAGGAAAGATTTGTATTTGTAATAATCAGTTGCTTTTGATCTATGTTTTTTGTTATTGGTTTGAAATGTATAACATATTGACAAAACAAAGCAACATGCCATGGATAAGTGGATCTAATAAACACATGAGCAGTGTAAAGGCGCTCATCCTCTCCACAAGCCTGGTGTTCAGGAGAACATTCCCACAAGTCCACATGTTACTGAATAAACACAGAGAACATGAACAGCCAGCTCTCACACAGCAACTCTATCCGAAACCAACTTACTGTGATGGTGACTTCGTGCTTTTTCAGCCGGTACTTCAGGCTCTTCATGGTTGTCCGGTTTCTGCAGCTGAATAAAAGTCTGTAGAAGTTCGGTGAAGCTCGGGAATAACCTGAGGTTTCACAGTACGGCGATGATTTACTCCACAATCGCTTTCCTCATCAAACAAGAAACTGGGATTTTTCTTTCCACCTGACGGGTTAAGCGCGGCGGGACTAAGAACTCAACGGACACACCGCTCAACCAATCGGAGCGATGAACGATACGACCCGAAGCCAATTAGAAAAGAATAGGGCGGGACTTCCTCGTTTATGTCCGTCTCGCATGACGTCACCCATACCTGAGAATGGGCAGGACTTGTTGACTCAGGTGTTAGTGTGTTTCCACACGAGGCTGTTAGAGAAGCGTGAAGAGGCAGAAATTCTCAAGTCATGTTACAACAATATCTAATGTGCGAACTATTGATAATTATGATATTAAGAAACCATAAACTACATATTGTAATCTTCATTATTACTGAGAAGCTGAGCTGTTACAGGTGTGTGAGATGAAGAAGAGGGCACTTTATAGACAAAATATGTACTGTGCTTAATGAAATACATACACTTCTTGCAAATAAAAATAATGAATAATATATTACGATATTACTCGTTTGATTGATTAATTGATTGATTGAGTTTCATACGCTTATCCTATACAGGGAGCCTGAAGCCTAACCCAGGCTCAGTGCACAAGGCAGGGTACATCTTCAGATGCTGTGCAAACCCCTAGGAGGGCACAGGTGCAGACTCACACACACTACCAGCACGTTTGAAACATCTATCAGCTTACAACATATGTCTTTCAACTGTGGGAGGAAACCAGAGAACTCAGAGAAAACCCACAAAGCACAGGTGGAGCATGCAATGGTCCTCCCACCTCCACCAAAAACAGTAAAAAAAACATGAGTCAAGATCTTATTCATTCATTTATCTTAAATGAATTTTTTTTTTGGTCAGGGTTCTATGTGGTATATCAGTCTTCTAGGGGCCCCATGCACACATATTCACAGCTTAGATCTGAATCAAGCTGTTTTTGGAGAAGGAGGACCCATCCAGCTGTGATCCAGAGGCAAGATTTTAACCCTGACCCTGTATAAGAGAGGCAAGCATGCCAATCATTCAAGTCCGTGGCCCCAGATTTTAACATAATAATATCATTTCTTCACTTTAATCCATAAATGCGCATACTCATTACTCCTTTAAAAGAAACTGTGGAGAATACAACACAGACCAATCAGACCACATTGAACACATTTTGAAAGACATCACACGACAGTTTTAGGGTTAACAGTTAGGGTGTTTTTAATTCGTTTTTTATATCAATTTGTTCAAGAATTGCAGTCAGAATTGGTTACATATATAATACAGTACAATTATTAAATCATAAGAATTGTTAAATTAGATGAAACCCTTTTTTTATGATGTCATGGATAAACAAATGTACAGATTGTAACACGACTGCACCAGGCTGATCATTAGATGTCACTTAGGGACTTCATAGGATAAAGCTGGGTCTTATTTGCTACATTATATTAAATAATGTACAGTACATTACATTAAAGAAATTGTTACAAATGTTTTACTGTGACAGGCTGCAAAATGTTTAATGATATCATTTAAAAAATAGTGGTTTATATAACAGCCTCGGCTGTTATTATTTCCTCACTCATCATTCAGCATCACCAGTATACTAATCACTGGTCTGATCATATGTCATCATCTGGGTCTGTTTCTCACTGGTTCATGCCTTAATTTAGATGTTTTTTGTGCTTGAATGATTCATAGGTCACCGTGTGGCTTAACAACAAAAACATTCCTCTGAAACTGGTCAGGTACGACATTAAAAAGTCAAGAATGTCCGGCTCTTTTGAAACCAAATATGAAGAAATAATGGGTGGCTTAACACTTTTGCACAGTGCTGTGTGTTAGTTCAAAGGTATTGGCATGCAACCTCTTCTTTGAAACACTGTTTTTACATTTGTTTTGTAACTTGTAAAACACAGATACATTGTAAATCAGACATTGTGGTAGAATGCAAGCTTTTTCACCCAACTAACATAGCTTTATAACTACTCCACATAAAGATATGTCAACTTCTCAGTCTAAATCATTCGCACTTTTAGAGATTTTTTTTATCTTAATGAGGTACATTGCTTTCAAAACAAGGCAGTCCCCAAACATGGCAGGCAACCACCCTCCACATGCATGAATAGGTGCTCCTGGTATTAACATGCCCACAGGAGATCTGTTGCCCTCTTCTGGCTTTGTTGAGAACAAATGAGGGGCTCAATTATTTCCTTTAGTTCAATGAGGCATAGCAGAGCACTCAGTAGAGCTCCAGAGCATAGCTACATTTATATTTTTCAAGCCAAAACCATCTTGTGTTGAATCTGTGTAAAAACTGATCACCTTTTAATGAAGTTGAGGTTTATCGTTTCATTATTTTTGGTTTGTAAACTTCTTGGGGCAGCACGGTGGTGTAGTGGTTAGCACTGTCGCCTTGCATCACTAGGGTGCAGGTTCGATCCCTGGTCAGGCTCGATTCCTGTCTCTGTGTGCATGGAGTTTGCATGTTTTCCCCGTGCTTCGTGGGTTTCCTCCGGGTACTCCGGTTTCCTCCCACAGACCAAAGACATGTAGGTTAGGCTAATTGGCGTTCCCAAATTGCCTGTAGTGTGTAAATGAGTGAGTGTATGTGTGTGTGTCTGTGCCCTGTGATGGATTGGCACCCTGTCCAGGGTGTACCCTGCCATGTGCCCTAAGTCTCCTGGGATAGGTTCCATATTCTGTGACCCTGAATACAGCATTAAGGGGTATAGAGTGAGTAAATGGCTTGGAAGATGGTCATCTTTACCATGAGGCACAGCAACAACTGAAGAACAACAGAAGCCTTATTACAGATGAACAATAATAGTTTTTTTTTTAAGTATTTTTAAGAACAACAGTGAATGTCCTCAATTTGTTGTATCACTCATTTTAATCGAACCCCACTGAATTAGACAGAAGAATAACGTCATTGGACCCAGCACTGAAAATATCTGTGTTTGAGACATGGTAGAATACCCCAGGGGAGACACAGTCAATACTAAGTCGACACTACAAGTAATGGACAAGTGTCCTCTAAGGTACAAAAACACCCCTTGCCCAGTTACATCACACTGCCTTCAGCTAATCTAAAGAAAATAAGAAAAAGTCTTGTGAGTAAGACCAAGGATATGCTTTAAGTCCCCTGAAAACCAGATTTTAACAGAGACAACGCCAAGCCCGCTTCTCTGTCCTGCCGTATTAATTCATGGGCTATGTGGCTGACACTACTAAATATACAAGACTTTGGGGGTAAAGTGTGGTCAGATCTTTACCTGATTCTCAAGTGTGAAAGCAACCCCCCCGCCAACAGTCCTATCACCGAGTTTTAATGGGCTTAATGACCTCCCACAGATGATAGGCAGCCTGTGTTATAGCAGAAGAAGCTGAGTAGGTGTGTTAACATAATATTACACCATATATAATTACATCATAACTTTAGAAGGAACCTGATTGACAGCTGCAATCTATTCTAATTGTGCTTGGTCTTAGGTTAGTGTCATGATGATGATGATGATGATGACAAGAATAGGAATGAGAAGATCGAACCAAGAACACAAACAATGTTCGCTTGTTTAGTTCTTCAGGCGTGTCCGACTCTTTGTGAGCTCATGTACCACAGCACGCCAGGGCTTCCTAAATGTTTTCCACTGGGTTTTCTTTACAAGGTCTGTTGGAGTGAGTTGTTGGATTTCCTTCTCCAAAGGGCCCTCTAGAGGCAATCTGGAAATGGCTATTAGTCTTATCTTTGTACTGTGGGAGGAAACCCATCAAGCACGGAGAGAACATGCAAACTCCATGTGCACAGTGCCAATGCGGAAATCGAACCCAGACCTGGTGGTGCAAGGCCATAATGCTAACCACTAAGCTGTTTTAAAGGAAAAACAATATAAAAATGTTATTGGATTTGATCTAGAAACGGATTAAAGGTGAACTAAAAAAAATATTAATTGATTTATTCATTAATCTTCATTAACAGTTAACAGATTAACAGATCCTCGCTACAGGGACATATTTTGCCCAACATGAAAAAGTTATAAAATATATTATACAATATAATTTTCCACATCAAACTATAAAAATGGTATAATAAAGGATAATAATATGCTATACAAAAAATAATTATGCCTCCAGCAGTGTTTCAAAATCACTAATGTTGCAGCAGGTAATGGTATGGTTTATTAAAAATGAATTTCATACTTCAACCTTGAGAATGTTGAATTAGCAGTAGCATTATTTCAAACACAGCCTGTTGAGGTTTCTGTGAATATGCTGGAAAAGAAAAACGAAAAAAATCGATTCTAAAAGCAGGTGCGAAAACAGGTGGTGTCTTGTTCATCTGACTATAGTGTTCTGAACCAGGTGCAGTCTTGTTGCAGTGTTGCTGCATCTACTACTGAGATAGTAACCATATGGTTTACAACTGTTGGTGATTCACACAAAGCTGTTGATGAATAACCAGACTTCTGATTAGTGTTGGAATTGAATAACTAAGTGTATCAATAGGTCACAGGGTCTTTGTTTTATCCCTGAGTCAAGGGAGGAAAATCGCTCATGCTCTGTACGGGTGATGTGGAAGACAGGGAAGAGCGATTTCCTCTAAATGGCACAAACTGAGAAAAACCAAACAAAAAGAAGAAAACCTTTATACTGATAAACAGCGAAGCAGCAAGTAAATATTCAATCATGTATTCATTCATTCATTCATTCATTCAATTTATTTTATTAAGCCATGGGGAAAAAGATGCAATTTAAAGTCTCCTCCCCAAATAGGTCACACATTAATAAACCCTATTTCTGGTGTGATCATTCATGCCACCAACACTATCACAGGCTTTTCTGTACAGGATAAGAACTTCATGAAAAACTAAAAAAAAAATTATATCTTGGTAAGAGAAACTTTCTTAAATCTAGAACAATAAGAAATAAGATTATGAAGATTATTTCTAGACACATTTTAGTATTTAAAACTAAATGTTAAGTATTTCTTTTTGGGAAAATTAAGCTCAAAGTTTTTTTTTCCAAAGAGGCAAAATTTTTATACTTAACAAATAAAAAGTAGAAATAAATTAAAAAAGTAAACAACATAAAAGTAAAACAATTCTAGAAATAGGTTTAATAATCAGATTATTTGACTAGATTCAAAAATACACCACCTGGCCCAAAAAAAAAGTCAAACCCTCTAAGATTGCAATCTATCACCTTTAGCTTTAATTACAGTAAAAAAATATTCCTCTTTTATAGTTTGAGGCCTGGAATATGCCATAATGGAAGAAAAACTCCACAGATGTAGTAATCTGGTCATTCAGTGCATTCAGGTCGTCAGCTGATTTAATTTTATTGCCACATAACATTGCCGAGCCTAGACCTGACCAACTGAAGCAACGCCAGATCATAACACTGCCTCCAGAGGCTTGTCCAGTGGAAACTATGCATCAGTATGGACTCATCAGACCACATAACCATTTTCAATTGCTCCAGTGTCCAATCTTTATTCTCCCTAACAAATTCAGGCATTTTGTCAGATTAGTCTCCCTAGTAAGTAGTTTTCTTATGGCCATACAATTGTTTAGTTCTAATTCTGTGAGTGTGTATAGAAATTATCCTACTTTCACTATAAAATATAGTTTAGGTTTTTTTTTTACCAAGTGGTTAAGTAAAAAAAAAAAAAAAAAAATTTTTTATACTACATTTCTTCCACAAAGTTGATGGATCATCAAGTACCTAACATTAAACTGGAACTGGGATGAGATAAATAAGAAACATTTTGGTAAGCATTCTGTTGCATCTGCATTGTTTTTTTTAGTGCAATGATGTTTATATGATGTTAATGATGTGAATATGCATTAATCCACCATGTATTTTAAGAATTTATTGATTGATTGAAAGACTGTTTTAAGGCTTTCATTATAAACCTGTCATGGATTTGTTACTCAATACAGGGATAACAATAATGCCCGTAAGGAATCACCCATAAGCTATCCGTCAATCCATCTAGGAACCTCTGTAGTCAAACTAGGAGCCGTCGAGACCAATGGTGATTATCATTGTATTTATTCTCATTTTGCGTCCTTGGTAGGACCTCCGGTCAACATACACACGTGCATTCACACACTACAGGCAATTTAGGTATGCCGATTAGCTCAATCTGCGTGTTTTTGGACTGGGGGAGGAAACCAGGGCAACCGGAGGAAACCCACCAAGCATGGGGGGAACATACACACAAACCCGAGGCGGGAATCAAACATTTGTCTCTGGAGGTGCAAGGTGATACTATGGCACTGTGCCACCCTTAAGCTTTATGTACAGGAGTTGAACCTGGAACCATTCATTAATTCAAGAGAAATGACTCACACACAGCTTGTCTAAGCTTCTGTCTGTGTTTTTGGAATAAAACAGAATATCACTGCTACTTATTCTGCTACATACAATATTTTACTCCAGAGATTTTTGAAACAACCTTCTGCCCTTATGACAAAACTTCACAGCACTGGATATCATTCAGCTGCAGCGTGTTGCATTAGTACTTTTGTTAGCAACGTTTCATGAAACAGTCGGTTCAGAGACAATTCAGAGTGACTTCGATGCAGTAACCAAGGAGGCAAAGAGTTGTTTAAAACTCCAGCGGCACGGATACGTGCCGGAAGCACAACAGTAATTAAAGACCGGTTTTAAAGAAAACAAMACCATMTCTGGATGTAATGACTGTGTGTGTCGAAAGAGGGAGACATAAAGCAAAACATACTGGTTGGGTTTTCGGATATGTCACGTAAAAAAAAAGTTATAATTATTTTAAAAATGTGTAATTTTTTTGCATCATAAAAACCATTGAAATCACTAAAATACTTGTTTTTTATCGTTTTATAGTCATAAAATCAACTTAAAATACAATGAAACCACGTGATTGTATGTGCCTATCGTATTTCTTCCTCCACGTCACACAGGAAGTGTGTGTGTGCGAGTGTGTGTGTGTCTAAGAGCGCCTATTGCGCAATAACGGACTGTTACATAGCAGTGCGCGTCACTAATACCATGAAAACTCGGCTTGTTGGATTATTTCTTACATTTTTGTATATGATGAAAATATTATATGATTTATGTTATCTGGTAACAGAAACAACCATAAAACGCGCGGTTTGAGCCCAACGCGCGAACACGGAAGACCGTTTGCGCGTCTATAAACCATGGAGACTCCGGGAACAA
>QMIH01000099.1:11833-28881 GCA_003987875.1 Clarias batrachus
TGTGTGTGTGTGTGTGTGAACAATTCGTAAAAGACTAATAAATTATAAATATACCTAGACAGACAGTAGTGTTTCTCATTTGTTTACATAAAAAGCAAATGTTTATGTTTAAGATTAAGTGTTTATAATTGTAATTTGTAAACAAGGTTTAGCGTGTGTGTGTTTGGGTGTGTGTGTGTGTTCGTGTGTATGTGTGTGTGTGTGTGTTACAGCGATTTACTTGAAAAGTCTGATAATAGATTAATTATTTACATAAACAATGTTTTTTAAATGTGATATTTATTTTGTTTTGTTATTAATTATATATTTTTTTTAATTGTATTTACTGAATAATAAGTGTTTTTATAATTTTAGTCTAAAAGTAAGGTTTAATCAGTGTGTGTGTGTTTGACAACAATTTATTTTTAAAAAATCTATTGGATTTTATTGTTTTTTTATATAGTTTTTGGTCAAGTGTGTGTGTGTAGTTGGTCAAAATAAAATAAAATTTATTTTATCACATTGCCTGGGTTGTGCTGAAAAAAGGATATGACACACACTATATGGCGCAATCGCTAAGCCCTGATATAATCATTAAAACACAGTGATGCAAAAAAAACCTAAAACTGCTCTGTGCTTTAAGGGTTAAGATGACATAACGTTATCAGATGTACTGTGTGTTCTTGCTGAAAGTACTTTTGTGACTGGTTTTGAATGTGAGTTTTAGCAGGCAGGCGCTCTCGACTCTTTCCGGTACTGCGCACAACCACTGATTTTTTTATTTTTCTGGGAATCTTTTTCCCAGAAGTCACAGTATAAACTCAATTCTCTTTGAATTATTTAGGCCACATAGACGAGGTTTTAAATTATGCATCATAAGCTGCTTTGGGGAACATCTCATCAAATTAGTATTCATCCTTGACCAACACACATGAGGAAGAAGTTCCTTGACAGCAGGCATAATATAAGAAATATTTCTTATGTTTTATGAATACTATATATTATGTTGCACTTCATCAAAAAACTTTATGAACAGTTATTAAATATAACTTTAAATAAAAAAGTAATTATATCAGGAATTACTGGTTATAAAGACGGAATACACCCTAGATGGGATGCGAATTCATCCCGGGGCACAATGTTCCACTTACACCCATTTTCACAAACGCGCTAATCGTTTCAGTCAAACTAATTCAAAGAACCATAACGCAAGCAAAGCCAGAGAAACTAAAGAAACGCATAAAGACACAGAAAGAAAATGAAGAGACAAAAAAAAAAATCCCAGGATTGAATCACTGCGAGACATGTAATTCACAAGTAGGTGAATGTGTGATTTACTTGTGTGTCATCTAAGTTGTTTTCTTGTCTTACACACCGGTCCTGGAATATTCTCAGCATGCACTTCTTGAATTTTAATGAATGAGGTGAAGGTGTTGGTGATGTTTTTCTCTTCACTGCTCTCTTACCTGTATTATTTTAAAATATAGATGTAGATGTAGATATAGATATTATTATTATTATTATTATTATTATTATTATTATCATAAACGTAACCTTTTAAAATACAGTGGAACCTTGCATTCTGAGCGCTTTACAGGATGAACAAATTTAAAAAAAATTTATTTTAACTTAATAAACGTGAGAGGTCTTGACATACGAGTAGTATGCATGCGCTTTGTCTGCCAAGTGTCACGTGATGTCAAGTGTCACGCCAGTATGAGATGAGTCTTCTCTTGCGCGGGATCGTGGGTAGTCATCTCCAATGCCCAGTCTCAGTGCGCATGCGTCACTTGTATAGTCAGCATCCGTGCGTGTGTGTACTGTTTATTATAACATTGTGAAGTTTCATTAGAGAGATTTTTTGTTAAAGTTTGTGTGTGTATGTGTGTGTGCGCATTTGCATGTGTGTGGGTGTGTGTGAAAGTTGTCCTACACAATAACCCCCTCCGTCCTCCTCTCCTCTTACTTCAGCTTCACACAAACAGACACACACTAATGGAAACACTGCTTGGTCAAGATTCTTTTCAAAGGTAAACTGCAGGTTCATTTATTTTATTTGTACTTTTTTTTTTTTACATGTTATATTAATATATTTGGATTGTGGAATGAAACATCAAAGATTCCATTATGTCTTATGGAGAAATATGAGTGTATTTATACAAGCACGCCTCCGGAACAAATTATGCTAGCAATCCAATGTTTCACTGCATTAGCCAATGATCATAAAAGTTTTTCTTGATGGTGAGACAAAGCAATCTTGGTCTTTCTCACACATAAACCATAGTAGGTGGACTGGCTGCACAAACTCACGTGCGTGTATTGTTTAATGTACTGTACAGTACTTGGTGTCCTGTCATGGAATGGCATCACATTGAAGGTGTCTTCCTTCAGATCCATGTGACCAATATATATAAGGGCTAAGTGATGGTGAACGAACGAACCAGCACAGTCTCAAAAAAAGGATGTAAACTTTCAGGGAACAGGACATCTTTATTTACAGCTGAAAGAGAGGAGAGTGAGAATGAACATGAACCATAAATATACTTTTTTTTTTTTTTTACTTATCCAGTCCATTTGCATTGTTCATTAGATTTATATGTATATACATTTTTTTTATTAAATAATGTAGTCAGTTCATCTGAAATGACATTCAGTGAAAAAATAACACTTTCCTTTGATAGGAAATGCAAATGCCACATTTAATGTGTGTTTCAGGCAGACAATATGAACATGAATTAAATTATAGGGGTTCCTGAAATAAAATGAAAGTCACTGAAAGTGTCACTGCACAGCCTGATGAAGTCTAATAGGCTGTTTTATATAATAGTCCACTTTTTATATCCTTCTATTTACACTCCACTTTAGTGATTTATTTATTTGGTTGGTACAGATTGTCTGAGAAATATACATGTACAGACTAAAAGAAAGACATCAGGTGCTCTTCTGATTTCTTAATATTCCTGAACACTGAACTCTACAGCATCATCCAGATCAGTGCGCTTGATGTTTAACAGGATTACACTTTCAAACATGGCACTGTGCTCTTTCTAGCGTGTACGATTATCCATAAAATGTCCATCAAGTTGTATTTATTGGTAGCTGTACAACGATTAAATGAGAGAGAGTCTCGCGTTCGTAGTATTTCCATGGAGAGCAGTACACATCATTACGCATCATTACGCACAGGGAGGGAAACGTGTTCACGACTTTGAAGCAGCTTAAACAAACCTTTTTTTTGTGTTGTTGCTGTTTTTCCTTATTTTTATTATTATTTTTAAATCTACATCCTCGAAAAAGCGACGACAGCTAAAGAAGACAGAACAAAAAAACATCCTCGAGGACGAGGATGGAGCGCCGCCCGTGCCATGCGCGCGTGCTCAGGCGCGGAGGAAGAAGTCTCTGAGCTTCCGCCTGAACTCTCTGCGCGTCAGGCAGTACAGCACCGGGTTTAAGCAGCTGTTCGCGTGAGCCAGACACACCGTGAGCGGGAACACGTAGGTGTGCACCACGTAGTAAGCCCGGTCCCAGCGCGCGGCGTTCAGCTTCACCAGGACTCCCCAGAGCGTCACGGCGTGATTGGGCATCCAGCAGAGAAAGAACGACAGGACCACCACGGCGACCGAGCGCGTGACGCGCGCCCTGGACTTCATGCTGCGGCGGCGCACGAGTCTCAGCAGGAGCAGGTAGCTGATGGAGACGATGGCCATGGGTATCACGAAGGCGAGCAGGATCTTCTGCAGGTGGTACACAGCGAGCCAGAGCTGGCCGTTCGGGAAGCGTAAAAGGCAGAGCTTTTCGCCGGCCACCTCGTTCACCGTGGAGAAAATGGAGGTGGGCGCGGTGGCGGCGGTGGCCAGCGACCACAACCCGGCGGCCACCAGTTTGACCCGCCCGGCCGCGCGCTCTTTACTCAGCGCGGACACCATGCACCTGTAGCGCGCCACGCTCATGGCTGTGAGAAAGAACACGCCTGCGTACATGTTCATCACCGTGGCCGAGAGCACCACCTTGCACATCACGTCTCCAAACGGCCAGCTGAAGTCCAGCACCGCGTCCGCGGCCCAGAACGGCAGCGTGAGCGCGAACTGCAAATCCGTCACGGCCAGATGGAGCACGAAGACGTACGTCTCGGATATCCTGCGCGCTCGTTTCGCCCGGATGAACACGAGCACGAACAGGTTGCCCACCAAACCCGCGGCGCACACCAGCGCGTAGATGACGGAGATAACGCAGCGCAGGAGCAGGCTGCCGTCGGCAGACACGTCGATGTCCTCCAGGCTTCCATAACTTACTGAGCGGTTCGCTGCCACGCTCTGAACGGAATCCGCCGTCGTTTCGGTGTTCCCCATGGCTCCCGCGCACAGGAACACGCGCGCGCGCGGCTTGGCACAACATGCGCTGCGTAACGGCGCGCAAAAGAACTGTGGCGCGCGCCTGCACCGTGCCGCACTTGTTATGTTTAAACCCCGCCCCTCGACCACGCTGACCGGTATGATGTCAGTTGTCATGGACACTCTGCATCAAAATCAGACACAGCTAATGTCATTGTTTCTATGAGGTTAGGAGTTAAATGCAGGAGCCTGTTCTTGCTGGGGGAAAAAACAGTTTTGATTCCTTTGTAGTCTGTTATTACTCCTGAAGCTGTGAAAGGGAAGACTTTGACCTTTGATTCTTTTCACCCACACCAGGCAAATAAGGCAATCTTCTCCATTTCCCCCACTTCACTGGAACAGTCAGATCCTTTTTTTAGTGGCATGGCAAGATTTTCTCCAGGCTTCCTCCAACCCTAAATATTGAATTAATGGGCATGGGTAGCTCAGTGGCTAAGGTGTATTACTGATCAGAAGGTCCCAAGTTCAAACCCACGACCCCTAAGCTGCCATTGTTGGCCGCTTGAGCAGGGCCTCGAACCCTCAGATGTATAATGAGTCACTCTGTATAAGGGTTTCTGACAATGATGTAAATATAATGGTTCAGAAATAATGACACAACAAAACAAAGCACCCATCATTAAGCAAAGAAAACAACTAAGAAGATATGAATGAATGGTAGTGGGTTACGAACTATCCAAAACATATGAAAACCTGGGGGAATATTGCTTGACAGATGGAGTACTCAAAAATCTACGAGGAGTATAAAAAAAAATTAGTAAAAAGAAAAATGTTTGGTGAAGTTGCATAGTAAAAAAGTTGATATGTTTAATAGCAAATGTAAGAGGAGTTTCCACAGGCACAGGAAAAAGGTTTCAATTTGCTGGGGACCATAAAGATTGGACTTTGGAGCAATGGAAAAAGGTCATGTAGTCTGATGAGTCCAGATTGACCCTATTCGAGAACGATAGGTACATCAGGGCAAGAAAGGAAGACCATGAATCAATGCACCATCATGCATAGTGCCCACCGTACAAGCCACTGGAGACAGTGTTGTGATCCGAGTTTGCTTCAGTTGTTCAGGTCTGTGAAATGATGTACTGCATGACCAGGTTATCACATCCGAGTTTTTCTTCCTTGATGGCAGAGGCATTTTCTAGGACTCAAAATGTGAGAGAGTGGTTTGGGGAGTATGATGACTCATTTTCACACATAAATTCATCACCACATTGTGTGCTGTAATCAAAGCTAAAGCTAAAGATTTAAAGTTTAATTAAATCTTAGTGTGTTTACTGCTGGGAGAGTGTTGTGTGATGTTGCTTCAACTTTCACACATAAAAAAAAAACGATTTCCTGACATTGCAGACAGAGAATGTGTTTTTTTTCCCCTCTAGTATAACTTTACTAACTAGGTGTTTATTCAGATTCAGAGAGTGGACTTACATACCCTTGGCGAATGTTCTGTAGGTCTGACCTTGAATAACAATCAGATGTGGACTTATGTTACAAAAAGAGGCTGAAAACTCTGACTATAATGTAACACACTATTAAAGCTTAGAATCATAATGTAGGTTTAAAAAAAATCTTTAGGATGTGTGCAAAATGTTTTCAACAGTTTTCAACAAACAGCCTGTCTCCAATTAAATAAGTAAATAAATAACTTCTTAAAAATACAATAAAAAATTATAATAACAAAAATTAAAATTGCACCCATTAAAAAAGTCCTCCTACACACTAGGCGATTACATACTCTTTCTTGTCTTGTCATGAAAATGTTTAATTATAAAATTATCAATAATAATGCAGACATTGTCTATTAACAGTGGATTCTTATAAATATTCATGATCACTTGGAATAAAAATAATGTTCTAATTACATTACAGTTGAAATAAAGCATAAATTTAATCAATGTTGATATCCAGGTGTAATTCACAGAATGACTCATCAATAAATTTTATTATATTTTTACTTTAATAATAATAATAATAATAAAATCTTCACAGCCATATACAGTACGTATATACATTTTCAAAGAGAGACAGAAAATGAAACATGGTGTTTACTGCCCCCTGCTGTTAGAACGGCGTTATTACTAGGGTCAAAGAGAAAAAGCCCTTTCTGACCGTTGGTTCCAGAAAAAATCCTAACAAAACAATTCCACTGCGACATTTGTTCCAGAATAATCTACGAGAGCGCAGCTATGCTCTTCTATGTTAGTTATAAAGTTTAGTTATAAAGCACATTAATTTAGCATCAGGATCTGTTTTTATACAAAGCTTAACAAATTTAGCATCATTCTAAGGCAGATTTGTTAAATGTGCAAATTTCACAGTTTTTAAACATACCAAAGTACTGAATCATTTTATCCAGATTGAGAGAGGATGAACTAAAGTAGTTGGTTAAAAGTATGTGGACACCAGACAATCACACCGTTATGTGGTTCTTACCCAAACTGAACTGCTACCACAAAATCATAAACACAGAATTGTAAAGGATCGCTCTGTTTTACTGGAATATTAGAATTTTCCATCACTGGAACTAAGTGAACAAAATGTTCAGAGCACATGGGTACGAAGCGATATCCATGAATGAGATGACCTCATGACTCAAGTAGTCATTACAGATTCTTTTACCTCAACCCCACTGAAAACCTTTGGAATGAAGTCACATTCCCATGCATCCTTAGTGAGCACTAATCCCCACAGCCATATTTCAAACACTAGTGGAGAGCTTTCCCAGAAGAGTGGAGGGGAATAAATCTTGGAGGAGATGTTAAACAAGGACGTATGGGTCGGGTGTGATCGTCAGGTGATACAGTGTATATAGAGAACTCATTATAATTCAATTCTGTTCAACTAGAATGATACACAAGCTTTATTGGCTTTTACAGTTTCGTGTCACGCACTGTACTGTACTGAGGCAAGTAAACCTGTGCTATGGGTTACAAACTGCACACACACACGCAAACAACCCAGGCCTCAGGTCTACCAGGAGGGTCATTTATCATTCTCTTCACAGCTTTATATCGTTCTTTCAAATCAGGAGATTTTCTCTGAGCCAATTGGAGAATAAAATAGAGATTTTGGAACACTTTGTAATTAATGATTAGTTTAAACAGGAAAGCAGTCAATATCTTTTCCGCTTTGAGGGTTCTTGATCATCAAAGTCTTATGAAGTTACCAAACTCAGTGTTTTTTTTTTTTTTTGATTAAAGCTCACAAATATTTGCTCAGAAGGAAGGGAAAACAATCTTTGTGGTTTCTGTAGCGGTTATGCAGTTCTTAAAAATAGTTAACTTTCATTACGAGGAGTATTCAAGTTAAACCGAGACTTGTGATGAAATTGCTCTTGTGAATGAAGGCATAAAAACAAATGAAATTTAAAGAAGGTGTCAAGCATGATGTATGATGAGACTATTAACTGCAGTAAAATCTTTGAACGGTGCAAACGTTTTAAAGAAGGCTGTACATCCGTGAATGAAGAGCCCGGCCGAGGTGGCTCGGAGCCCACTGCAGTCGTTCTATTGAACATTTAGTGAACCTGTGGAACTTGTGGAAGAGACACATCTGTCATCTGTGGAAACTGTTCACATGATCATTCGCCAACACCACTTGCACATTACAGAAACTAGGAGTTACTCACCGTACTGACCTGACCTCACTCCATACAATTTCCGCATGTTTGGGGTTTTCCTGGGAGGCCAGACATAAAGCAGACAATCATTGCTCCAGCATATTAAGAAAACTTTCTACCTTGATGGTGTCCAAGTATTAGTGAAATACTGGGACGTCAAGTGTAAAAATACAGTTTTTTACTCTCATAACCGTGTTCTGTTATTCTGTACAAGTCCCAGTTTGACTGGAACACCCCTTCATACGTACAAGGTTCATTAATACAAACCGTAATCTAGATTGTCTAAATGGATAGTCTTAAACAACAGGCTTTTAAGCTGTAATACTTGTTGCTAGACTGGAATTAGAGGGAATTTTTCACCTGACCATGTATAGTATATATACTACACACTACTCAGCACCCCAAAAAGTCACCACCTGGATTTAAGCAAACAAAAGCAAGTAAAAGCCTTCAATTGGATAATTGTTAATGTGGTTCAGCTGGTAACAAGTTATTTAACCCTAACTAATGCAATGAGTAGCTTCTCATTTCTTAAACAACCATGTCAGAAGATGTATCCTGTGGTCATGGCAAAGGCTTCAGAAAGAGTCAAATTATTGTCCTGCATCAGGAAAAGAAAACAACTAAGGATATTAACACTAATGGATCGTGGTAAACCATCTTCACGGAAGAAATGTGTTCGGAAAAACATCCTGAATGAGCATGATGGGAGATCACTTAAACGATTGGTGAAATCAAATCATTAAAAAAAAAATTTAAACTCCGTTATGTTTAATAGTGAACTTAATAACATTTCCACACTCACAATGCAACGAGAACTCAAGGGATTGAGACTAAACAGATGTGTAGCCCTAAGAAAGGCTAAGGCTACAGTGAGACAAATCCGGGGGGGGGGAGGCTAGGAAGATTAAAGATTAGACTGTGGATCATTGGGTAAAGGGAGCACAAGGGTAAGAAGAAAGGCAGATGAGATGATGCACCCATGTCTAGTGCCTACTGTACAAGCCTGTGTCTATGTTCAGAATTGCCACGTTCCCAGAAAATGAGGTCAACCGACTCCCCGAATAGGTTTTTCCATCAATGGATTTAGTGGTTAAGAATGTCGTCTTGCACCTCCAGGGTCCGAGTTTGATTCTGGGCTCGTGGTGTGTGCATGGAGTTTGCATGTTCTCTCTATGCTTGTAGGGTTTCCTCCTACAGTTCAAAAACATGCAAATTAAGCTAATTGGCATTCCCAGATTAAGAGTGGTCCAGGGAGCATAAAACATCATTTTTACACACTACTTGGCCACCACAGTCCAGACTTTAACCACTTTGAGAATCTTTGGGACGTAGTGGTGAAGACTTGACGGGGCAGTCCCACTCCCATCATCAAAACAAGCTCATGGAAAAAATGAATGCGACTCTGGAAGGAAAAAGATCTTGGGACATTGTATAAGCTTATCAGAACAATGCCACGACCATAATCAAAGCAAAAAGGGAGGGATGGGATCCAATTAAATATTGGGTGCAACTTACTTATTTGTTTTGCAACTAAAGCCCTTTTTTAAAACTTCAATCAATCATTTTGAACAACAAATACAAAGGGTCATGAACTGGAGCTTCAGGTCTAATGAGGCAGTAATTTCTGAACGTTTATCTGAAATAATTAAAAAAAAGGCATTCAAAAGTTTAACTCAATGTATTTATTACATCTAAACGTCCCTAAATAAACAGGTAACATTTAATAAGTAAACAATTTCTTCCAATGCATGTAATAAATATTTTTTTCCCTTAGTACTTTGTACAAACTGACATTGTTCTACTATACAATATTTCTTCCACATCTCCTTTTAAAAAGCTGTTTTTCTCTTACCGGACATGCCACAGACAGAGGAAGTAAAGATTAAGGCAGTGAGTGCAGATGTCAGCTTATATGGAAAAAAAAAAAAATCAAATCAAACCTGACTCAGACACATCATCTACTTTCTAGCACAGTTTTTTTTTTTACATTTGAAAAAATAAAAAATTCTCTGATGAGTTGTGGTGTTTCGGGGGCAGAAATACAAAAACATATCAGAGAAATCAGTCATGTTCATACAGTATAGATACCCCTAGATCAGATCAAATCATATCAAATCTCTCTCACACACGCAAACACAAAATACTTCCCTTTGTCAGAAAGGAAGCGGAGAGAATCGGATTTAAATAGATCGAACATTGACTTGAACTGAAAAAGATAAAAATAACAGTTTTTTGACTTGGTGAAGATCTACACCGTCAGTTACGAAGCAACCATGACTAGACCTTTAATATTTAACACTGTCAAAGAGCATGTCGTGTATTTCAATAGAAAACTAGAACATTGCTGTAGTAGCTAAACACACGAGAGTTTGGGATCATCAGTTTGTCTGTAATACGATAAAGCTTTTATTTGTAAGTATAATGAACGCAGTGTTTTATACAAGAGACTCAAATCTCCCATATAACCACAACTTCTGTAGGTCAGTCATGAAATTCCATGGTAATCACCTTCTCTCCTGTACAAAGGTATATTTGTTTGAGTGACAGATAGAGTGAGTGAACAAAACACTTTTTTATGAGGTCATGGCGTGATTTAAATAAAATATATAATAATAAAAAAAACCTTAATATACCTTAAAACATTTTATGCCAGAAAAAGGAGAGAAATCCTTTAAGCGGTGAAATACGGACCATTAGGAGAACCATCAGGCATATATTGAAGGCTGAATTCTAAAATAAAAGACAAGCCTATGATGATTATTTTGGTTAGAAATGCAATCCGGGGCTGAGACGACGTGTACGCAATTCCACAACCCCCTTCACGTTTAAAAGAACATCACTTAATTTAAATAACTCCTTGAATAAATACACTGCTTTTTTACTCATACAGGATGTATTGAGACATAGAGTAAAAGCTCAGTCTCAGGAGTGGACCTTTTCTCTCTCACCTGCTAAAATCGAGCCATTTTCATTGTAATTAAAAAGCCTCCCTGGTATTGTATCGGTTATTATTCAGGATCTTGCTTTCCTTTTCTTAACTTTTCTGTCTAAAGACTGGAAAAGGGAAGAGGAAGAGAGTCATTTGTAGGAAAAATTTAACGCCTTTGCTCAGTAATGCATAAAGTCAATTATATTTTAAAGTTGCACAGGTACCACCTGGCGCTGGGTTTACATTCGATTATAAAATCATTGCACACCAATTTAACATGAAATAAAACACTGTAGGTGTTAATCACAATGATTGCACAAGGAGGGGGGTGTTTTATTGTCGATAAGAGAAAAGTTATCAATAAGTACCTCACTAATAAAGTCGTAACCGCAAAAACATACTATTATGCTGTTATACCAGTACTGTTTCTATCTTCAGGTTACTTAGCTAGCTTATTTAGCTATATTTATGAATGATAAAATTTAAACTGATTGCGCAACTTTCCCCATAACTATGGAGAGTGGGAGGCTTCTGTGGTCTGTGAAAAATCTTCTATTTCTATAAATTTTTGATCATTCTTTACATCAGAAGCTGAAGGACCAGGACTGAACTGGCGAGGTGAGGAGGCCCAAGCAGAGCTCTAAGTACTAACGTTTATTGTAAAGCTGTATATAAGCCTTCTTGAAAGAAGCAGAGTGAAAATGGGTCAATCTCACACTCTCAAACACACGCACAAACACACACACCTACTAAAAGAACAGCAGAATATAACGATAATGTGTGTGTGAGCGTGTGTGTGTGTGTGTGTGTGTAAGATAGAAAAATGCTGCATCAAATCACAGAACAAGCAACAAAATTTGCAACCACTAGAAACCTTTCGGGAATGACCCACACTTTCTTGATCATCAAAGAGTGAAATAAAGTTCGAGTCAGAAAAAAGAAAGGAAAGACAGAAGGAAGGAAGAAAGATTTTCTGTGGCATCACTTTTGGCATCGTGCAAAAAAGAAAAAAAAAAGTGGTCTGAAATATAAAAAGTGATTCAGCACAAATTCTACAAAGATGACAGTACAATCAGAGCAAAGTGTGTCTGCTCTTAATTATAAATAAGTGTAATATAATAATGAGGAAGAGAGAGAGGGAAAAAAAAAAAGCCACGGCAGGAGACAGCGGATTCCTGAAGATAAAGAAATGCTTAACAGTTCACATACTTCACATAATTTAAAAGTATTATAAAACCATCTGCGAGCTGAAAAACACTGCCAGCACTACAGAAGCATGTCTCTGTCCATCTGGAACGTCCATGTGGACGAGGGACGGGCAAACGCGCTGCCGTGTCCCTGTGTGGGAGAGTAACGCCTTCGATGTGGAATCAGAAATGACACTAAATATAACGTAGCAAAAGACCATAAAGATATAAAATATTATAACAGTATAGTCAAGGGGACGACAACACAACAACCTGTGATGAAATAAAAAAACGTCTTGTCTTTTTTTTTTTTCTCTTTTTTTTTTCCCATGGAAGAAAAACAAACCTTAGTTATTCGCATAATAGGAAAAAAAGTCTTTTGAGTTTTTATATATATACAAAAAGTAAAACTGAAAATATATTTGTTCTCTGTACATAGCAAACGTTCGTCGTTCAGGGGGAAAAAAAACAAACAAACAAACACAGCTCTTTCTCTCTTTTTTTTTTGTCTTGTTCCGTGTTTTTCTTTTCTCCCGATTCCAAATGTATGGAGTCTGTTTGAAGCGTGAATCAGTCTAGCGAGATGATATCGGGGATGGAGCTGTAGATGTCTGAGCTGGAGCGAGGGATTGTGGGGAGGCTGCTGCTGCTGGAGCTGTTGCTGTTGCTGCGGTTGACGTTCAGAGCGGCGTGAACCGCGCTGCTGTTGCTACTCACCGGTGTGCCGGGAGCGTCCAGGAAGAGCTGAGACGAGCTGTACGGCAGGAAACGGTTCAGCAGGAGGTCGTGATCCTCAGACGCAGAGGCTGCTGCTGCGGCCATCACCATGTTGTAGTGCTGAGAGGCACACTGAGAGAGAGAGAGAGAGAGAGAGAGAGAGAGAGATTAGAGGAAGGAAAAATCAACTTTTAATTTGACACAGAAGCATTTAGAGTTAGATTCAATCTGTCGTAAAATGATTAATCTTACCTGATGATTATCTCCTTGCAAAAACGAGAAAAAGTTCAGATCTGTAGAAAAGAGAAAGATCAAACCATGACTCTTCTCATTCTTAATGAGACAGTATTGATAGGACATAGCTATTAGAGACGGGAAGAAATGGATTCAGTTATGAATCGCGCTTCTCATGTTTAGTCACATTGACTCCAAAATCAATTATTATTATATATTTTTTTGTTTGTTTAAAATTTTTTAACAGGTTTTTTTTATTTTTTATTTTTCAGCTTCATCAGCCAAAACCGGTCAGCTGATTCTGTGCCGAGCGCACGAGCTCAAACTCGGCGAGTGGATTAATCTCGAAACCCACTCATTACACATGCTTACACCAGTCTCAAAGGACTGCGAGAGCTAATTAGTCTTAGAACACCCGCCTTAAAAGTCGCGCATGCCTGCGTTACAAGCTGCGCGCGCCCACCCAAGACTATGGAGGCAATCGAGGCTATAAAATGTGACCGTTTCTTTATAATCCTACAGATGGTGCACTCTAAACTATTCCCGCAATGGAATGCCGTGTGGTAGGAGTGAATTATTTGCCGAGTTTGTTTGGAGATAATTTATGTTGGATGACAGAGTTACGTGCTACTCAGTAAAAATGTAGCTTTTTTGCTAAATTTAATTTTAAGTTAAATGTTAAACTCTTGTATTTGAAGTTAGTTCGTATTTTTTAAATGAGTGAAAAAACTAATTTTATAAGGAACTGGCAACATTTAATTACTCATATTCGTTCTGACAACTGTTGGCACAGAGGTATCGTGATAATATGGTACCAGGTGATCATTGATGATCAAAAGTCTGGATGCACCACTTGACTTCAGGATAATTACAGAACTATTCCTGCTTTAAAGGATTTGTCATCCCTGCATGTAACATTATCAGTTGCGATACATTAAGAAATGCTCAACGTTCTTGTATTCCGTGTGTCCAAAGTTTTGATTGGTACGGTATGCATTGTGGCTGATTACGTTTTGGGATCTTCAAATAACTAAATTTCATGAAGACAGATGGTTAAATTAGTTCTGACAGGCCTGGTGTAATTCTTAATTCTATACTATTTGTAGTAGCACACTCTACTATTTCTATACTATTCTATTTAGGAGCACATATGAGTGTGAGTACCTGACAGATCGTTGGGTGTTGGATAGTAGTGGCGGTAGTCCTGTATGAGTGGCGGAGGAGGAGGGATGTAGTTGGTCTCCACTTGTGGCATGCTAGGAGTTCGACTTGCTGGAGACGCTTGCGTACACAAATTCAGCACTCTGAAGACACACATGCGCACAGTTTATTGCAAACAAATAAAAATGAGAGAGCTATATACGACTGCTCAACCTAAAGTAATGCAAAAGTGGGTTTTCATTAATACAGTCTCCATCACAAGCGATGTATTTGTGCGATCAACTCTCAAATGTTCTTTGAAAATCCCCTTTGTTGCAGTTGGTCTCCCACAGCGCTACAGAATGTTTACAGAGACGAGATCATTGACACGAGCCATGTGCACAGATGGATAAAGAAGTTTAAAGAAGGGGAGACCAGCGCTGAAGGCAAACCAACAACTGCAACAGAGGATTTTCAAAAAGGGAGGGTTTCATACAAATACAAGTAAATATACAAGACTATCAATGTTCAAACTGTCCATATGCTTAACTAGTGGTAGTTACTGAAAGTAACAAATATCACTGAAATACTATGGATATTTAAAATGAAATATTTTTACAATAATTGTATAACTGTATGTAAAGATCTGAATTCTAACACAAACAAAAAATCCAGACCGCTAGATAGGAAGAGTTGCTCTACCAACATGTGCAATTTGAATGACCTACATCATTGACAGGCCTCGTAAGAACCCCAAACCAGTTACTCTAGATTTGATATGCACAGCACTTCTCATAGCACTTACTAAAATGCAACTGGATTCCAACTACTGACCTTAAAAAAAAAAAAAAAAAAGAAAAAAAAAAAAAGTAAAAACCCTGTAGCAAGCGCACCTGCATAATCTAATCTGCTTAAAACCCATTCATTTGCATAACACCAATAAAATAACCAGTTATAAAAAATAAAGCTATCACAACTAAATAAGAAACTGTAACCTCTACCCATCACGAAACCACTGACGTAACTGGACTGGAACTCAGCTCACCCTTTATTCATCTGTGGTGAGGCTGGTGAGAGGGAGGGGCAGTGTCTCTTTACAGGTGGCTCTTCCTCCTCTTCATCCTCAGATGAGCTGTCCAGGGTCAGATCGATCACCTCCACGTTCTTACTGCCGCTGCCGTTCGTGTGGGAGCTGGATTTCTGCTCGGGCGCTGACGGCCGACACCCGCCTGCTGAAGCGGATACGCGGAGTAAAGGAAGGGTGAAATCCATAATAACGAAAACGCAATAACAAGCAAAGAAAATCGTAAATCCAAATACATATAAATAATTCTACCGCCTTGTGAAACAGTCCAATTAATCAAGAGCTGAGACCCATCAGCAGCCTAGTTAACTCATGATTACATTGCGCTCTCAATTCTGAGATTCAGACTCATTCCAGGAGATCTGTTAGATGTTTAAACCAATATCAGTCTTTAATGAAAGTAATATTTAATGAAAATGTTTTTGTGCTTCACTGGATGACTAACTTATTTCATGTTCCCAGACAGGCAATTTATAATGTTAGACAGCCTTAACTGTAATTACAGAAAGTTTTAAATTAATTTCAGCATAGCTGACATTCTCATCTTCCTGAAGCTCATTTACTTTTAACAATCCTAACCAGGGTGAATTACACATCGCTGGCAGATAATTAAAAAATAAATGAAACTGACAAAGGCTAATATAAGCTATGGTAATAAAATATTTTCTAAAGGAAGCTCAGCTAATTCAGCCCTGAAAAACACCACCAACAAAAATGTACCGACACAAAAAAGAAGCGCTATACCCTCATCAGAGATACATCATGATTATTTATATATATATATATTTTTTTTTTTTTTTAAAAACTTGCGCATGATGTTTGTTTCCAAGTCAGAGACAATTATTGAAGATATATTATAAATATCAAAGTATATATGTAATAAGTAGGTTTTACTTAAGGAAAAAAAAAAAAAAAAACAGTTTTCGCCAAACAACTAGGTGTCACTAGAAACGTAAGGAAAGCAGCGAGGAGCCTGGCCTACATGGACATTTTTAGAAAAGCCTTCTGGGTGTTGCTGGTGGGACATCTGTGTAGAACTTCACCAGAAATACTGTTAACAGATTTCAAAATAAAATAGGTTTCATTTCTTGAACCGTTTCATGGTCAGTGCATGAAATCATGTGAGTTATTTCATAATGTTAACGTCTTGACTGGCATTCTCAAATAACCGGAATTAGTTAAGATGAAAAAAGGAAGAAAGAAAGCAGATCTGTGAGGAGGTGTGAATATTTCTCTGGCAGGATACACATCGAACAACTTAAGTGAAACTGAGCTATTAGACAGATGAACAGCGCTGTCAGCTTAGTGTATATAAAGGAAACGGTCAGAGAATACTCCAGCCTTTGTGATGAAATGGTGAAATGTTAAAGACATTTTTTCCTTAATTTTTATTCTCTTTTTTTTCTCTCAAAATGGATAAATCTCAGAATGTCTGAAATACGACTTAACATTCCTCACACAGATACCTTCACCTGCAAGCTGAAAATGGATTAATGCAGCCAGAAAATGTAATATCTTGTTATTTTAATGGAAACTATGAAACAGATGATGTGAGGCTGAACACAATCCAAGCTCTGAGTCGATCAGTTCAAGTTCGTCCAGTCAATAACAGAGAACCCTTATATACACACATTTATTTATTTATCTCATACCGTTGTTTGTTCTCTAGCAACTGCACATATTCACTGCATAGCCCTGTTGTATAATATATATATATATATACACAATTCAGTTTGAAATGACAGCGGGTACTGACAATGATACATCTAAC
>QMIH01000099.1:28897-52479 GCA_003987875.1 Clarias batrachus
TATATATATATAAGGCAAGACAACGACATGTGTGGTAGGAGTGATTATTTGTTCATAATTGTAACAAAATTTAAAAACAAAAATAATCTGGATATTTATAAAATGTTGATACTAAGAGAATCAATACAAATTGAATCGGCACCTAGGTATCCTGATAACATCATATCGGCTGGTCCCTGGTGATTCCTGTCCCTACTTATTTATCAAAAACACATTGGAAATAGGAGAGAAAGTTACCATCTACGCCGTTGTATGAAGCAGACACCTCCTGCACCTCCTTTTTTGACCTCATGGGGGCCCAAGTGCCATCTTCCTTAAACTGAATCTCATCACAATCAACACAGCTGTTCAGGATCTCCATAAACAAACTACACACACAGAAACAGACACAGATTTAAGAGCGGTTATAAAGAGCTGCTATTTCTTCCACTCTTGTTTTATGCCTCTATTATACTTTGTTTCTGTTGCTGTCAATAACGTACAGCAGGATTACGATTGATCAAGTGTGACAAAATATTTTACACAGAGGAAGAAACAAGCAGCAAGTGCAGAGCCGTGTTGTTTTTTTTCTTTTTTTTTCTTTCAGCTCTCTATTTTGAAAGATAATTTTATTCCCTGATTTATGTTCATGCTTCATGCCATTGCTTTGGAAACCATGTAATACAAATAATCGTCATGGCAATAAATCAATGACGAATTGAGAGATTATAAACCTGGTTTTGGAAGTACAGTATGCTGGTATTAAGCATTAAGAGTCTTGCTATGTATTTTAATAATCAGTCTTCGATGTGCAGGTGCTGTGCCAGGTACCAACCCGTCGATGATGAGGTGCTCGTACGGCGCTTTCTTGTCACAGACAGGACACACCCAGGTGGGCTTCTTCTCGTTCATTTGGATGTAGAGTGTGGCGTCGAAGCACTGCAGGTGGGTACACGTCAACGATCTGCACGGGATCATTAGCCTCATCTTCCCCAGCTACACACACAGACAGACAGACATTGAGGCAAAACACACATCTTGCATGGAAAAAAAAGTTGCAGACAAACTAAATAAAAGAAACATCAGTTCCACCCAAAAGACACACACACACATACACATACACACACACACACACACACACACACACACACACACACACACACACACACACACACACACACCTATTGGAAAGTATTTGTGGCGAGATAAAGATTAATGTGGGATGATTCGCCTGCATGAAACACCGTTTTACAGATCTCACTTGCATGTGGCTTTTAAAACAATGTGTTATTTTGACCTAAAAGCAAACCAGGCTTTTCAAAACAGTGGTGTGAAATTTAAGCCTGCAGGTCTGATAAAGTTCTGGGATATAAAGCTGCAAGTCCGGACTTGTAAAGTACTTATTAGAAGGGCGTGTATGACAATGTTTTTGTGAATGCGTGTGTGTGTGTGTGTGTGTGTGTGTCTGTGTAGGCTTACCGGGCAGAGCAAAGACACTCGCAAACTGGTGGTGGCAATTTCACTGTCAGGATCTGCTGTTAACTTTTCTTTGACTGCAGAATACAGGAAAGATTAAGGATGAGAATCAGAAAATGACTCAAGGTCAAGAGAATTTTAATACAGTACTCTGTATTAAATTGAGCCTTCTTTCATTTCTTCATATTTTGCTTCCAAAGAGTCAGACTTTATTGGATTTTTAATGTAGTTGTGTGGAATAGTTCTCCAGGCTTCCTGAAGGACTTTCCCCCCGTGAGTCTTTGTCAGTCCAGTGCCTGAATCTAAGCAGTTTCAGAGGAATATTTTTTTTTTGTTTAACCATTTAAGCATTAAAATATCTAACTTAATACATGAACCAGTGAGAAACACTGGATGCAGATGATGATGACAATCGATCAGGCCGGTGATTGGGGATGCTGAATGCTGAGTGGTCGGAACAGACGAGAGGGGAAAATGAGGCTGCTGCTGAGGTTCTTACATCTTTAGGCATTGTGCTACATGTCACAGTAAAACATTTGCTCCTATTTCTTTGATTTAATCTCTATAATCTAATTTTGTTCAATTTAATATGAAAAAAATGAGGTGGGGCTCAATAGTTCACAAATTAAATTTAAAACAGTTTTTATTTGTATAGGGGTTTTTGAACTCTAAAAACAAAGCAATTTTACAAAAATAGTGATGGAGATTTAGATCCCTGATGAGCAGCTAGAGGAGATTGTGGCAAGGGAAATTTTATTTCCCTTTATTAGCCATTTATTTAATGGCTTATGGAAGAAAGGTTTTGAGAAGAGCCAGACTGAAGATTACCCAGTGGATAGGGATGAGTCTACGATTCTGAATATTTGAAAACCTTAAAAATGTTTATGCAAAAGGTTTCCTGATCATTTTAGCTATGGAAAAGTATTCCACTGTAATAAGAAGGATTTTTCTTTAGATTTAAAATCTAAAAGTTGTTTTTATTATGAAAAAACTATGCAAAATTAACTTTTTTAGTCATTTTAGGTAAACAGCTCTCTCTCTCTCTCTGTACACAAACAAACAAAAAATTCCCTGCCTCAGTTTCCCATTGTTGTATTGACCAGGTCCTAAACAAGCCAACTAGATTTTTTCCCCATATTGTGACCTCATCTAAAAAGAGACAGGTCAGCTCTGATTTTCTCTGGTGGGGCGTGGCTCAGCAGGAGCTCATTTACATAGACAATGAAACAGGTCGTTTGATGGAGGAGTGAATCAGAGGGAGTCTGAGGTATACCATGCCATTTAGTTGTTTACTGCAGTACGAGGGTCAAACAAGGTCAAATTTGGGTTTGATTAAGCTTTAATTATAGCTGCAAGGCATCAAATCCAAAGCAGTACAGATCAGCCGCCTTATCTCTTTCTTTCTCTCTCTAACCAGAGCAAAACAATGTTGTTGTTCATCCTCCATATGCAATCAGCCCACATTCTGTAAGTTTGCTCAGTGTCTCATGAGAATGCCATAAAATTAATTTTAAAGTGACATGTAATGCTGTCTAGTGTAAAAATTGAAAAGAACGGCCCATAAATAATAGGCAACAGATTAAATAACGTCCCAGTGGAATCCTTTATATGTAGTGAATGTGTTATTACCATAGATAATAACTGCAGCATGTTTGCCTCTGCGCCACTGCTTTCTCGGTAAAGGAAATATAAAAAAATCATTGCTTGTGCTCATCACTCCAATGTCTTTAATTCTATTTGAATGAGGAGCAATGAACGTGACCCAGAAACATGCCAATATCCCAAACGAGCATAAATAATAACCAGCTGAGAGTAGGGACGATCATACTCGGATATTAACTTCTACCCTCAGCCACAACAGCAGAATCTTGCTAACGCATCATTTATCAAAGTCTCATGGCAGCATGGTAATAAATTACAGGAGGATGCTATTTTGTACAACTACCCTCAGCCCAGGTGATATTAGTCCAGGATTTATAACCTGCTGCAGCAATTACAGAAGCATTCTTTTAGCACTAACAAGGCAGCTCAGACGGTTTATAGGCTGCTGTATTCAATACGTGGCCGTTTGAGCGTTTCCAGGATGAATAAAATATCAAATTTGTTTACACAGACTATAATTAGGTTAGACGTTGATGTGGTCCTTCGGAAGGGTCACATGAAGATTTATCACAGTGCCACTGGATTCTTGAACATGACTGTTGCTCATTTTCATTTTCTTTCTCTCTCATTTCGTCACGGGTTTATTAACACGCTTGTTCTATCGAATGTTATTGTTTCTATGGTAACGATACTCTGTATGGCAGATGCAAAATTTTCAATCAAAATGTATTTCTACAGCAGCTTCGAAAATGAGACATTTAAAAAGAACTTTATGATAAAAATTTAAATACCATTCACAGACTTGGAAAAAGCAAAAAAGAATGGAATTAGAGTGAATTAATGAGTTCTTAACTCCTAAAAGATGCTAGATTTTTTGAAGTTATAATGAAATTTTGTAACAGCCACAACAAAAGCTTGATCTTGGGTACATGTTAAAAAAAATAAAACTGTCTGGATGGTCTACGTGAGCGAAATGAAGAGTAGTGTTGCAACAGATGAGCAAGGTACTGGAGAGACAATAATTTAAAACCTTGTAGGCAAACTTAAGAAACGTAAAATCAACTCTCAAACGAACTGGAAGCCAGTGTAGTGAAGCCCGGATCAGGTTTATATGCTCTCGTTTAGCAGCAGCATTTTGAACCATCTGTAATATGCTTAGGGACGATTGTGGTAGACCAACGTATTAAACATTACAGTAATCTAACCGAGAACTTCTAAAGACATGCATCGCCTTTTCAAAATCTGGAAAAGACAGAACAGACTTCACCTTTCTGCAACTGTGTTCATCTGTTTGTGTTTTAGGCAAACTGATAAACACAAGCAAACAGGTTTAACAATTTAAAAAAAAAATGTGTTATTTCACAAAGAAAAATGACATGGTGGTTCTTTTTGTAAGTGTATGCTTAGTTAAGACATTTCAAGAGTTAGGAATATTCAGTGGCACCGCTTTGTAACAGAGTCAGTAATGTAATAAACCACATTTTTGTATCTTATAAACCTCAAGAGAGGAGAAAAGAGAGTCTGATAAGGTCCATATATGACCGTATACAGCTGCTATAACATAAATACTAACAGGACCCAACTTGTCCAAGAGACTTCTTCAACTTTAAAAGCAGTTAAAATTGTTAAAATATACGACATGCCATACGACTTTTAGAAATAGGTGTTAACTGTATTTCCATTTCAGCATGCCTGTTTTATTCCTTACAGTTTCCTGTTTTCTATTTAGTGACGAAATATTATTTTCATATTATTAATGAAATGTTTTCATAACATGGACAAGTTTAAAAGCAAACAATTTTTTTTTTTCATGGTTGGGTGGTCATCTCAATTCATGTTTTTTTTGTTTCATTCTTTAGGATGAATTTGTCATCAAAAGAGTCACAGATTATTTCAGTTGTAATCATAGTTACAATATCAGTAAGATTGTAGTTATCATTAACATCCGTATCATAGTTATTATTTTAGCTCTCATTATCAGTTCTAAGCTGAAATTATAGCTACACATTTTCAAAGTCATAAATATTAATACGGTATGCTGCAAAATATACACTACTGAAACTCGCGGTGCACATTTGCATTTGTCAATTGGGCATAGCACCAGACACACTTCACTGAGAATCACAAAAACACAAAACGTATCATTGTTGAGTATTATTTCTGCTTATACACATGTGGTCATGTGTTTGAAAAACGTAGCAGGACGATTCCTTCTCAAACCCATCCCGTTCTCCCGATCTTACATCACATGATGCCTACTGTCTACGGTAAGGTGGTGCACACACACACACACACACACACACACACACACACACACACACACACACACTTTATACACTACTGTGGTAAATCAGCATACTAATAGTGTGTGTTTTAGTTTCTTTCAGAAGAAATAAGCTCACAGGTGCACCCAGGTGATGTTGTTCATCTGTTCATTTCAGTTTTGGTGCATACTGTATAAGAGTTCTAATGAAGACATCAGGGGAACGCAGGTCCCGGTGATGGTCTGCTTACATGCATTGACTATAAGATTCAGCACCACTTTAGCGCTGGTGCAACAGTGTCCATTAACCAGGGGCCACACTGCAGCAAAGTGCATTGATTTTCCTGCTCAAAGACACTAGATTACTACCCCTTCAAGTTAATTACCCAGTTTAAACCGGGGAAAATCATCAAACTACACGAGACGCCCTAGGGCTGAATTTGGGCATTGCTGCTCTAGTTCATGTTGAAAGAAAGCCGAGTTTTCTTACTGAGTGCTCTGGAGTGGTCTGGGTTTCTGATGCCCTTGGCACGAAGTCTCTGTAAGAGCGCTGTAGATGACTGCTGCTTCACCAGATACACAGCCATGGAGTAACTCTGCGAAACACAAACAGCACAACAATAAACATATGACCGTAAAAGGGGCGAGATCTGTGTCGTACTGAAACAATTAAACTCGATCTGGATGGTTTATATCTCATCAATGTGCAGTGAAGAGCTTCTGCTCCCGATGAGAAGATTTCTCTTTTTCTATTATCTACACAAGTGTCTCATTGAGCAGCTACAGTCATCTTGTAAGCAGCAAGGCCGTGACCACAACAGTCATAATTCACAAGCCGGCGACTCAAAGAAGCGAAATGCCTGCTTATCTGATACGCAGCGCACTACGGCATGAGCTAATTGCTTTAACATTATACTGAAAGCGCTCCAGGTCAACGTGGGTTATTTTGCACAGTGTGCCTCACACTTTCTTTACAGTAAAGAGAAAAATATCTGCGGGATTCTTTCACACTGAAGGAATGTCACATGCATGCTCAGACACATGCTGTAATAAACATCAGTGATAAGGGTGTCCTCTATATAAAAAAAAACAAAACGAAAAAAAAAGAACAGAAGGAACAGAAGGGAGCAGATGAGAAGCTGTGTGACGTGCAGATATCTAATCTGAGCAGTAATATGAATAGAGAGGACTTCGTTCAGATTTGTTGATAATCAGGGAGAATTAATTAATTAGGGATGAAATTGGGCTTCATGTTACGACTCGAAGACAAAAGTTTTTCTGTCTGTGTGCTCACATGACAAAACTATTCATCATGTGGATGATGAATTTATCTGTAGTGCGGCATGAAAGCTACTCACCAGCACTTTGAACGTATTTTTAAATGAACAAAAGAATTCCAATCCAAATTCGATGAATTATATAAGAATCACAGAGTATTTTTATCCATTGTGGGGACCAATTTCAATCTTAAAAAAACTTGTGGTGTTTAGTAACTGCTTGCACACCATGCTATTGGACAACTTCCTTCCTGTCAGCCACACACACCGTGCAGAACTGTAACAGAGCTATTTTAGTTCCCTTTTGTTTATGGGCCTATAATGAAATGCATTTTTTACAGAGTGATCTTGTCAATGTTGTCTTTTGTCTTTTTAACAAGACAACAAAATGATACTGCCCCAGCTTCTTAAGGCACTGATTCCTGGTTTCACTCTGCAGCAATCTGGTGCTGAAAACTGCTTCTTTTTTTTTTCTTTTTTCTTTTATGAGCACAGAGAAAGGCAGACGATATTTCCTAGCTGCTGCAAAAGGCTAAATAAAACCTCATTTTAAGGAACAACACCTCACTCTTGATGCATCTGACTCAGCTGTACCGTTTGGCCCCTGAAACAGTCACTGTGTCTTTTCAACTAATGTGCTAGAGTGCAGTGCCAAAAAAAAACAAGCACCTGTGTCATTGCCTTATTATCTAAATGTAAAACAGATAGTGGAACTATGCTGAGATGTGCATTAGGGATTTCAAGAATGCAACAAATGTACTTGAGAATACACTACACTTAAGACAGATTCGAGGAACATGATGGCAGGTGCAAGACATCAACTCTGCACCAGATACAGACTCTCAGTGTCTCTACACAATACAGTGCACAGTCTCTAACACTCTCAGTGTCTCTGAGAGCATTAGAGACTGTGCACTATACTGTGTAGAGACACTGAGAGTGTTCGAGACTGTGCACTATACTTTGTAGAGACACTGAGAGTATTAGAGACTGTGCACTATACTGTGTAGTGTCTCTACACAGTATAGTGCACAGTCTCTAATACTATCAGTGTCTCTACACAATACAGTGCACAGTCTCGAACACTATCAGTGTCTCTACACAGTATAGTGCACAGTCTCTAACACTCTCAGTGTCTCTATAGAGGAGTGCACAGTCTCAAACACTCTCAGTGTCTCTACACAGTATAGTGCACCATCTCTAATACTCTCAGTGTCTCTACAAAACAGTGCACCAGTCTCTGATGATCCCTGTGTCTCTGCTAAATTTTTATTTTATTTTAAAGTGCAATTTCTTAGCCTCACCCTCCCAATCTCTGCAGTCCAGGACACCACAATGGTGTTGGGGACAGTGGTGGACAGTCTGACCAGTGAGGTAATGTTGATGGGTCTGCTGGGACGCTTTGGTTCAACTCCATTTTTGGTAGGAGGAAGGTACCCCTGGGGACAAACACGCACACGGACTGCATTATCAATATAATAACTACACTTTTTGTTTTACTGTAATATGATTCGGCAGTGTATAATCATTTCTCTGTTTTTCATCCTAACAGAGTGACCGCAGGGAGTTTTCTTCTCTTTTCATACCGGAAGGTTGCACGGTTTCCCGTTGACTTTTACACAGAGGTTAGGAGGGAAGTGGTCTTCTTGTGGACAGCTGGTTTCTGATAAGCAAAACCTGTAGACAGAGGACATAAAATATATATATATATATATATATATAATGTATTTTTTTTTACATTCGTGCTTCTAATTTAAAGGCAGTATTAGTTCCTTGATATGAACAGCTCACATACCTTAACTGTACTTGTACCGTGAAGTCGCATTTGGTTCCCGAGATGTCCCTTGAAAACAAAAACCCAAAACTATCTTTATTAATATTTAAAATCCAGTAGAATTAATAGATTTAATAGCTATTTATACTGAAAGAAAACCACTGAAAGGATGGCAGTTTAAACTAAGAGCTATACAAATCCCAAGCCTGAAGATCAATACGAGAAAATTAGGTCCCTTTTCCCTTTCAATTATCCTGAAAATCCATTAAGATATCGAAAATATTTATACAAAATTCTCCTAATTACTTTGTATAAATATTTTCAAAAGATCCTCATATGAAGGCAGTTACGTATTACTCCTTTCCCAAACATTCTCCTTTATGAAAATTGATTTCCACAGCTGTCAGCTGATAAACCGAGACAAAATTACAAATCCCACGATGTTACAGTTTGGGTCTCAAAATGCTATGAGAAAATAAATGCTATTTACACCGAGCATACTGATTTTATTAACGCAAGGAATCCAAGTAGCTGCTTTTCTGGTTTGGATTCAACCTTAAACCGGAGGCCATGCGTTCTGCAAGACAGTTCACATAAATACTGTACAACTCTTACAGTGTAAAAATGGCGTTGCGATGGAAAGTTTAACATGTTTATGTTGAGACAAAACTAAGCGCAGTAATATAATTGTATAGCTTCACCTTACAACTTACATAGAGCTGCTGATCTGTTGGACTTGCTGTGGTGTTAATGCAAACGCAAAACACGTTTCCTGAAAGCGCTGACTGCTGTCTGAAGCTGAGAAGGAGAAACAAAAGATAGAGGTCATTATCATCTGAATGAAATTATTTGAAAATCACATACATAGTAAAAAAAAAAAAAAAAAAAATGCATAAAAAGCGACACTATAATTTATCTGCTGGCTTTATTCCACGACCATGATTTATCACAAATTACAGAAAACAATACCGAGCTGCATCAGCATCAAATACATTCTTTTTTTTTATGATAACATAAGATGATATTTAATCCTCTCATCCTGAATATTAAAATGTTTCCTAATCCTGACCAAAAGTATGCGTTGCGCCGATACTAGAAAGACGATCGGTTTAAAGGTATGTGCGTTCGCTTCCAGAAAAACCGTTGCCAAAGCCCATTATGAATCAGGATGAAAAGAACAAACAGAAGAGCTATGACAAATGATGTGCATGTCTGGGATTTGTTATTGTGTCTCGAAATACTTATTAGACTATAATTAATAAAAGCTCTGTACTGTGACATATTTAAAAAGCATTGCTGTAGAAGCGTTCCAATCCTCTTTTATATAAACAGAGCCGTCACTTTCCATCTTCTCGCTCGAGCAGAAATATTGTACGTCTTCAAGTGTGAATCCAAAAGAAGCCAATATTGAAGGACTCTATGAACAACCGCACTGAGCCTTATTGCCATGCAGCTTTACTTTGAACTGGAGATTAATAATTCATATAATCTTCAGTAAAAAAGTTAAGAGTATGCCCTAGTACTGAGGGGGGAGAAAAGCAGAGAGAGAGAGAAAGCGCTACAGTATAAGCAAGCACGTTTTTATGAACTTCTGGTTAAAATGATCAAATTCGTAAATAATCCAATTACACTTTTTACGATTATGATCTGTAAGGTCTGCTTACCCAGAAGAATTTGCCAAATGGAACAATCATCCGGAGTAATGCACGTTCTGTTCTGTTAATACATCCTAAAGTTGCTTACAAATGCAACAAACAACGCATGCGGGGCAAAAATTCGGTTGTGAACCATTAATCATGCAGCTACAAAAAAGGGCAAGCAAATTCTGGAAGCAGCTAAAAAAAAAACATAGCAACTCGTGATAGTATCACTATAAATGTTCTGTAATTCCAGAAACCGAACAAAGAAAACAGTTCTCTTACTGAACTGGTGTGCCATCATTCATCCACAGAAACACACACCCACGTACAGCAACCTATATAATCAAAGATTTGTGGACACCTGACCGTATATGCTCGCTGAATATTCCAGCTGCCCCACTTTTTTGTTTTTATAATAATCTCCAGGAGCGTAGCTGTGAGGAGTTATGGACATTTAAACAATTCGGTCAAAGGTTAAAGGTCAGTCTATTGGGACCTCTCCTTGGCACAGAGGAAATGTCTTCGTACCACATAAGGTACAACTGTCACATGCCATTACGCATTTTGCCACATAGTGTACAGTAACCTCCACTAATGCTCACTGACACTCACCCACACTCAACAATACACTGACAGTCTAATATCTCAACGACACTCATTAACACTCAGCGAAACTTAGTCTTAATGACACTCACTGACATCTTAATACCTCATTAGAACTCACTGATATTCAGTGACACTCACTGACACCCCAACACCTCACCAACACTCGAAGACACATTGACACCTCACCAACATTTCAGACACACTGACAACTCACCACTACTCGCACTCTCATTGACACCTCGTCTACATTTGCAGACACTCACTGACACCTCACCAGCACTCACAATCACACACTGACATCACTTGCGGACTCTCAGACACCTCATCGAAAAATTGTCATCTCACCAGCACTCACAGACTCTCAAACACCACTCCAACACTCACAGATTCTCAGACACCTTTCCAACACTCACAGACCCTCACAGACACCTCACCAGTACTCACAGACTCTCACAGACAAACTGACTAACACTATAAATAACTGCAACCATTTAATGACACTCACTGACACCGTCACTAACACTCACACACTATACGCTTCGGTCACTGACTGACACACTGGCACTCACAGACCCCTCATTCAAGCACTGACACCCTGACATGCTCACGGCATTCTAACACTCACAGACAGCCTTAGACATAATTACACTTGCACTAAAACTCCCTGATACGACACAGACATGAGGGTACAGACTGAACTGCTGGTGGGCGTATAGTGCAGTGTTTTATATTTCGATTAACTATTTAACTGCTTAAACTGTTAGAGCTGTAATTGGTAGAATTATAAAGATTTTTGTTGCTGCCATTTAATCTGTTTCTTTTTACAGTTCTTTTTTTTACCAATTTTATCTTTTAATCTTCTTTATACTCTCGGCTGCGGCTATACCTTTTATCACGCTAATGACCTTGAACCGAACTGAATTGTAAAGGAATATAAACAATATTCCATAGCGAGAGAATAGGAGGGTGTGTGAAGGAAGGAGAGATTAAAGAAAGATGTGACTATGAGAAGACAATAGGAGAAGAGAGCATGCACCTGGTTAAAAGAGCAAGGGAGGGCGATAGAGAGAGAGAGAGAGAGAGAGAGAGAGAGTGTGTGTGTGTGTGCAAATGCGGAAAAAAATTCTCTTAAAAAAATGAGTGTGCGCACACGAGAGAGAGAGAGAGAGAGAGAGAGAGAGATTATAATCTTCTCCAAACTCTGCTGAGCTTTCTTGGAAATCTGATCATGTGACTGCAGCACCTTCACTGGAGGGCAGCAGACAATCAGCGGCAAAAAAACCCACAAATCAGTGTTAAAATGACAGACAGTTACGACCTGCAACCTAAAGCACATGAGCATGCTCGGTCTCACACACACACACGCACACACACACACACACACACACACACACACACACACACACACTCCCTGAAGTTACAAGTGAAAGGTGCAGACAAATCTTATCTTATTTCTATTTGTGTTTAACAAAGAATAAAAATAAAATTAGAGAGTAACAGAGAGAAAGACAGAGACAGAGCGAGACAGAGCGAGAATGAGAGCGCACTTCCATGTCTCGTATGTGTTGTTACGGTGGTAATTACAGTCTATTTGCATATTCACCAAGGCCTGCTAATGAAAGGGCAAAATAGGTATACACACACACACACACACACACACACACACACACACACACACACACTCTGTTTCCCTCTCTTACTCCCTCCTCCCTGTCAGTCTATGCAGCTCCTTTGTCATGTGTCATGGGTGCAATTAATAAACCTGCAGAAAAGCCTCGACAACACAACTGCACTGATGTGCTTTCTCTCAACCAAGAAGAGAGACAGAGAGAGAGTGAGCGAATGTGTGAGAAAGAGAGAGCGAGAGAGAGAGAGAGCGCGAGAGAGAGCACGCAACACATGCTACAGCAGCGTCACTACCTGAGAGACAGTGAGTGACATCATCATCATCACGCCTGCTGAGATTATTGTTCTATTGTAATTATATTCCGTTATCCCTGTATTTACAAACCTCTCTCTCTCTCTCTCTCTCTCTTTCTCACACACTCGACTGCGCTGATCGGAACCGAGAAAGAGTGGGAGAGAGACAGAGGACAAGAAAGAAAACCGAGAAAAGTAGAAGCGGTGGGCAGGCAAGAAAAAGTGAGAGATGAGAACGAGCGTGAGGGACAGAAGTGTACGAGTGGAGCTGAATGAGAAAGATAAAAAAAAGAAAAGAAAAATGAAGAGAGAGAGAGAGAAGATGAAAAGTAAGAGGGAAAGATGTGAAGAGGTGAGAAAAGGGGGAGGTGAGACAGACGTGAGAGTGGAAGAATAAATGAATGGAGAAAAACAAAAGTATGAGAAAAGAAGAATGAATAAGAATGAAAATGAAACCGAAAGAGAGAATACAGATGAAAAACAAGAGAGAGAGAGAGAGAAACAAAAGAGAGGGAGAGAGAAACAAAAAGAGAGAGAGAGAGAAAAACAAAAGAAAGAGAGAGAGAGAGAGAGCAGGAGTTAAAAATAGCCGCGTCGTCTCTACCATCTGACGTGTTATTACAACAGGATGCAGAGTTGAAGCGAAGGCCGCATGTGTTTCAGTCTGAGTCTAAAAGGAACACAAGTACCTCTTTATCTAATCTCACATTTGTCTCATCTCTTGTGTGTGTGTGTGTGTGTGTGTGTGTGTGTGTGTGTGTGTGTGTGTGTGTGTGTGTGAGAGATCAGTTCTCTGATTGTATCAAGTCTGCCTTTATTTAAACTCATTATGCTCATAATCGGTAAGTATGTAAAGCAATGAAAAACCCCTAGCTCTTTGTGTGTGTGTGTGTGTGTGTCTTCTCTGACAGAACTGCAGGCATTTCTTGTACCTCAGGGTTTTTTTTTAACCATGCGAAACAATTCAACGCATTCTTTGTGAAAATATGAAATATGCGGTTTGTGACCAGTTTATTATTTTGCCCCCTTATGTGTGTGTGTGTGTGTGTGTGTGTGTGTGTGTGTGGTGTTGTGCTCTAACTACAGATTTCAGTACGCTGATAGCACGGTACATTGCAGCCTGTGATGTAAGAGTTAATCACTATTTTTATGTGAAAAGAGATTATGTGTGCCTGGGTTGATAAGAGGTTGCTATGTGTATGCAGTGCGTGTGTGTGTTTGTGTGTGTATGTGTGTATGTGTGTATGTGAGACAAAGAGTGAAGCAGGAGTTTATTTGGCACAGTGTGTGCATGTGTGAGTAGGCTTTGATGAAGAACATCTAGTAGTTAACCACCCCTTGACACACCAACTTCTAAAAGCTGTGCATAGTGTCTGCGTGTGTGCGCGCGCGCGTGTGTGTGTGTGTGTGTGTGTGTGTGTGTGTACGTGTACATCTCCCTGTAATAAAAGGAACACAATCTAATGAGGTGTATAGGTTTACCTTTACTAACGCACACCACTGTGTGACCATATTAATCTCAGTGAACACACTCCTTTCACTCTGTGTAGCTGAGATTTTGTTTGTGTATCTAAATATGTAAAACTGTAAAGCATAGAGGACACGCCTCCAACACTGAGACTGCCAGACTCAAAGGGCACGCCTCCTTCACCGAGACTGACAGGCAGAGCAGACATGCAACCTTCTCTGAGCGTGACCGGTACAGAGAACACACCTCTTTCACTATAAGACTGACAGGCACAAAGGACACGCCTCCTTCACTGAGTGACAGGTTCTAAGGCCACACCTCCTTCACTGAGACTGACAGGCACAAAGGCTACTCCTCCTTCACTGAGTCTGACAGGTTCTAAGGCCACACCTCCTTCACTGAGTGACAGGTTCTAAGGCCACGCCTCCTTCACTGAGACTGAAAAGCACAAAGGGCACCCCTCCTTCACTGAGACTGACCGGTACAGAGGACACGCCTCTTTCATTATGAGACTGACTGGCTCAAAGGCCACGCCTCCTTCACTGACAGACTCAAAGGCCACACCTCCTTCACTGACAGACTCAAAGGCCACGCCTCCTTCTCTGAGACTGACCGGCAGAGTGGACACATCTTCACTGACTGACCGGTACAGAGGACACGCCTCTTTCATTATGAGACTGACAGGCTCAAAGGCCACGCCTCCTTCACTGACAGACTCAAAGGCCACGCCTCCTTCTCTGAGACTGACAGACTCAAAGGACACGCCTGGTCCTGGTATACTGGTCCTCTTCCTGCAGTTGGGATTCAGGGTTAAAATCTGATCAGCCAAATCTAAATGCAGACCCTTGCTCTCTTTACACACACACACACACACACACACACACACACACACACACACACACACACAAACACTGTTCCTGTCTGTATTTTTCATAATCAAATTCATAATTGAAAAACCAAAAAAACAAAAACACCAATGATGAATAAAACTTATTAAAACTCAATGCTTATTAATCGGGATTGCGTTCGACAAAACAATAAAAAAAAAAAACCTCGAGCACAACACATCTGTGAATGCATAAATGATAGAATTCATGAAAGCAATTAATCATGAACGAGCCTCGTGTTTCATATCAGCATACAAACATGAAAATATTGACCTTGGCAACTTGCCTTGCAATTTTCATATCACTTCTTATCTTTCAAGAACAAGAAGTTCAATTATGAAAGTGTTTTCAGATCCAGTGATGGATCCTAACAGCGGTGGCCTTCGTTTTCAGGGTAAACAACTCTGACTGGGAAAATGAACGATATACGCACGGCGTGCTAACAGCGCTAATGAGAACAGAATAATGAAGAAAACAATCTGGGAAACAACTAAACGCTAACGCAGTGCTGAATGTGTAGGGTAAGACGGAAAGAGACGGCAAAAGAGAGGGTGGAGGGAAGGAAGTGGTTTTGCGGAGCAATCCTGCGATCCAGACGAGGATGAAATGTGACTTAGTTAAACCGTTCGGGTATGTCGTTTCTCAAGGTTTATTTTTAACGCTCAATTTGTACTCGTTTAATGGGCCTGCATACATTTTCACACACACACGCCCCGAAAGCAATAATGTAAACCAGATTAAGCGAGCCTCTTTTTCTCAGACACGTCTGCACGAATCAGCAAATCCAACCGTCACATTTAATTAAAGCACAGTGTAGTGGAGAGAATGATATCGTAAAAATCCCTCTTCAAATCTGCTTGTGTAAATAAGAGGAGGAAAGCGTGGCTTAAAACCGGGATGAAAAATTTCACTAAGGGGCTTTATTATAACGGAAAGCTAATGTTTGTTATTTAACAGATTTCCCGGATACACGTGGGACGTGTCAGGTAAGTGATGAGACGTGAGTGCGTTCGATTCACACTGTAATTGTATTCTTTTTGTTAGCAAGACAACTGTGTTAATGAACCATGCAATTACAATGAACACGGTGCCCTATTTGTCTTTTCACTGGGTTAACATGACGACCACTACAATACTAACATATCTTTATAAAACTATTATAATGGCAGGTGTTCGAGTCAAACCGGGACTTTTGATTGCACAGTTTTGTACCTTAGTCCAGAACAAGGAAAATTGACTTTTGGTTTTCACATTAGGACCCCGGGATCAAGAACACCTGGCCTCGAAAATTTTCTCCCTAATTTAGTCGTATCCAATTCCTCCCTGCCACTAGGGTCTCCCACATTAAGAGAGAGTTCCTCCAAACCACATGACGCAAACAACTGCCTCTTTTCAAACTGCTCGCTTACGCACCGTTAGGGGCGATGTAACACACACTGAGGACAGCGCTATCTGCTCCTTCTGCCGGCACGAGCTCACAGATGCCCGTGATTGGCTGTAGAGCCGTGATTAATGTGGGAGCCTTAAGTGCCTCCCATCCCACCCCGCTGAGAGAGCTTCTCTCCGTAGGCCCACGGCTGCAAGAGGCTACAGCAAACCAGAGATCCCTGGATGATAGGGCACTTTAACCAGACTGGCCCCCGACTGGCGCAGTGGTAATGTTTAATATCAATAAGAACACAATCGTCCTGCGCTCGGGAACCTGTCCATGTCGGCTGGGTAAGGTGGGTCCCGGGAAAAGATATGGCGTCCTCTAAGACGGATCAAATCAGATGTGGAAGCCAATTGTGATGCCACAGCATGGAAGTGAAATAGCCGTTTAAACGCGAACCATCAGTGTCTCCTCCGAAATCGGCAGGGGGATACGAGGTTAACAATTGTTCCTGAGCACGAGACAAGATCATTCGTGCCTAATGTGAAAACAACCTTAAACACTTTTCCCATTATGGTGAACTTTCAAGCTTCAGAGCACACACACACATACCGGAGACTAAATTTATGGTCATAAAAGCTGATAGCACACAAATGAGGATGGGCTCCCTGCTGAGTCTGGTTCCTCTCAAGGTTTCTTCCTATTGTCATCTCAGGAAGTCTTTCCTTGCAACCCTTGTCCCTGAATTCCTCCTCAGGGACAAACCGATGACTATAGTTTCTTAAAAAAAAAAAAGAACCTCTTCTTAAAAGCGCTATACAAATCAAATTTAATTCGATTCAATTGTGCAAAATAACAGAACCTTTATTTCTCCATTTAATCCACTGCTACACTATATAATTCCCCCTGATCGGTCTGCGGCTGCTCAGCCCCATACTTTTGAAACCAGCGTTTGCTTTTTCAGCAATCTGAGCTCCTCTCGCTCTTCTGTCGGACTCCCCGCATGCATCAGTACGCCTTGGCCGCCCATGACCCCTGTCACTGGTTTTTCCTTCCTTGGACCATTTTGGTAGGTCCTGACCACTGCAGACTGGGAACATCCCACAAGAGCTGCAGTTTTGGACTTTGCTCTGATCCAGTCGTCTAGCCATCACAGTTTGGCACTTGTCAAATGTGTCATAGTCATAGTCATAGAGGTGTGGAGCCAGACCTGTGGCACAAGGGGAACCTACACAATATTGGGTTTAATCTTTCACATTGTAATGTTATGGTGGATGGTTGTACTTATGGATCATGTGTCCATATATAAGAAGCATAACATGAGAATAAAATGTAATAAACCATAAACATAGAAAATTCAAGCGGAATAAATAAATAAATAAATAAATATCATAGTAAAAATCTGACAAAAATAGACAAAAAAAAAACATTTAAAAATAACTATTTTAAAGCAAAGAATTAATTATCAAAACTTAATTATTATTATTAAGACTTGGCTATTAAAAAGTAATCGTGACAAAAACCCTTAGAATTAAATAAAAGTAGCTGAAAATATACAGATCTAAATTTGCCGCTCACGGGCAAGTCATAAGTGACACGAGCAAAAAAAAAAAAAAGAAAAAAAAGAAAGAAAATAAAAAATCTCCCTCAGACAACATGAGGGAGAAACTTTGAGAGAAACCAGACTCAGAAATGAACTCGTCGTCTTCTGGGTGACACCAGACAGTGGGATCATGGGCCGTTACTCATCCACAGCTGTATGTAATCACGCAGGGCTGTGTCATGTTCATTTCATTTTTTATTCTTCTTACATCAACGGACAACATGCCTGAGAGATCATATTTCATGCTCGGCTCACCGGTACGGTTCCAGACCCTTGTTGAGTCTGTGCCGGGGGTGGAGGGTGGGGTACTGACACTGTTCTGTGTTTTTCTTTTAATTTGTCACCCACCTGTATACAGTGTACTTCAATAAGAACAGCTTATACAGTTTAGTACTTAATGTTTGAGTTCACTGGTTTTGTTTGTGTGTGTGTGTGTGTGTGTGTGTGTGTGTGTGCGTGTGTGTGTGTGTGTGTGTATGTGAGAGAGAGAGAGAGAGAGAGAGAGAGAGAAAGTGAGAGAGATTACTGTAAAAATCCAAAGTGTTATCTGTGCTTTTTGCTTAAATTCTGCATTCTAGAAAGAGCTGGCTGTGTGATGCAGGATTGTACTGAGCTTTTTATTGTTACTGGCAAAGTGGAAAAAGAGCTCAGGTGTGTGAACCTGCGGTTTCATCACTCCTCATGCAAATGTGTTTTTTTTTCTTGGTGGAAGATACAGACAGACAGACAGACAGTAAAAGTCGCACAGAGAAAGAGAGAGAGAACAGGTGACAAAGAGAGTTAAACACTAATGTAAAGAATGATAGAAGAGAATAAAGAGTTGGACAGACGGCAAGAAGAGGGAATGGGAAAGGAAAGGAGAGAATCCCTTCATCTTGTGGGATCTTTCTTTCGTGTCGTACTAACCTCCAGGGAGGAGAAAAGCAAGAAAGGAGAAGAAGAAAACAGACACAAACAGAGAGAAAGAGAGACAAAAAGGCAGATGGGGAGATGGCATGTATAGGGTAAGGAGAGAAGATGGTAAATAAAATGAGAGAGAGAGAGCAAGAGAGAGATGGGGCCATGGGGAAGTGGAGAGACTTTATGGTAGGAAGGTAGGAAAGGAGGAGAATTAGTTACAAACGAGAGAGAGAGAAGAAAACAGGGGGAGAGATGGTGTGGATCGTAGGGGAAAGATGAGCAAATAGGAGATGGAAAGAGAGCGAGTAAGAGACAGTGAGAGACAGAGACAGAGAGGGGGCCAGAGAAAAAGAGAAAAAATTGTGGAGAGAGTATGCAAAGGGGAGGGGTGTCAAATAGAAGAAAAAGAGAGAGAGGAAGACAGCATGAAAGGAGGATCAGAACGGCGATATTAGTAAAAGGAAAGAGACAGACAGACAGAGAAGAAAACATTAATAGAGAGATAGTATGGATAGGGTAAAAATGGGCAAATAGAGAGCGAGAAATAGAGATGAGTGACAGAAAGAGAGAGAGAGAAAGAAACGGGTAGAGAGATAGCAGGCAAAGACGAGGGGTGGCAAATACAAGAGAGAGAGAGAGAGAGAGACGTACAATGTTCAGATTTCATCACAGGCTTTGCAGATGGCAGAATGAGAACTGGGAGAATAGAAGCAGAGAGACCAAGACAAACAGAGATGGAAGAGAAGTACAAAGAGCTTCATGAGGAAGAGAGAGAATAAAGAAGAAGGTGAGGGTGAGATGTGCAGATTAACAGCCTCAACGTAAATGAACAGAGCACATTTAAAAACTAAATGTGGGGGAATATGGTCACTGCCCAGCTCCTGCCCCTCATGCCACTCAACATGCCATCAACATATGTAACACGCACACGGTATTGTAGCGTCTTTAACACGGCAGATAGACGCGTCTGGCACGTGAGAGATAATATGCAGAGAAGCAAACGGTAATAACACTGCAATACGTTATACACCGTGTACTAGGCTGGAACGTGTTCACGTGCGTAGTGTCTTGTACTCTGCATCGATGGACAAGTGTACAAATATGTTATGAATTATGTTTGTATATTTTTGCACACACACGCAGTATAAAAGAGCATTTGGGAGGTAAGGCATTGATGTCAGGCGAGGAGGCCTGGGAGTTAGGGGTTGACAAACCTTGTGACTAATGTTTTCTTCGTCCAACTATGTGCTTTTATTAGCATTTAATAGTGTGTGTGTGTGTGTGTGTGTGTGTGTGTGTGTGAGTGAGAGAGAGAGAGAGAGAGAGAGAGATTTGATTGTGCAAGCCTCTAGAACATTATTAACATCCGCCTCTTTAATAGCAATCGGTGAATCTGGTCATTAATCGGTTTTCCTAAACAACGCACAGATATGATGTTCTCCACATAGTGACACATCCAGCCGTCCCAGTCACGCTCACACTCACGCCCAACTTGTTTGTCCTAATTTGTAACAGATTAATTGTAATTCAATTTCGTTTGTATTTAGTCAGCAATAACCGTGACAATAATTTCGCACGTCCACAAGCGTGGGTTGTAAGGAAAAGGGACGAGGAGTGTTTAAGGCTTCACTCGGAGTCGGGAACATGGCATTTGTCCTCTATTTTGCATGTTGAGAGACGGTCCTGAGAAATGATGACAGCTATTTTGGCACAACGTAGGTGTGCCATTTCAGACCATAAATATAGCAACTGTTTAAGAATGAGGGAAGAACTGGTTTACACCCTGCAGAATTATCATTATAGGACAGAAATTACACGTCCAGCTGATTAAAAATAGAGATTTATAAATATATAATGAGAAAGAGCCCTTGATTAACACAAAAATGACAAGATATTTCCAGATACTTGTTCTGATATATACAATATATTGTCTAAACAAAAGTAAAAACTTGCTGTTTGGATATAAATAAGTAAATACCCATTAAGAGACTTTGATTGGATAAGTACTGCATAGTACCTGACTACGAATTTCTGCAGATTCGAACAGACCGTGGTTCTACTTCCGGTTTAATTAGCTCACGTTTATTGTACAAAAAATAGACACTGCAGTGCACCAGATACCAATATTTACAATTATCTCCAATATTTCCAGTGTATAAACGAATATATTAAATGTCTAAAGTCTGGTATATTGTATATGTGTGCGTGTGTGGGGGGGTGCAGGAGAAATGAGTCGGCCTCACCGGTTTCAATGAATCAGTCCGGGAGCACGATGATAGAAAATGTCTGACCTGTAAGCCTGTCCTCATGGTAAATGATCCTAATTACGGAAAATCCTCAACAAAACACAGTCCAATACAGTGGAAAACAGCTCAGAGACAAAATAACATCCAGGATTCCCCTCGTGATTTAAATGCACAGAGACAACATTTCACAGCGAGATTTATTTCCTTAGGCACGAATTAGGTTTTTGGCCACATGATGGGTGTGTGGGGAAAGGGGACAATGATTTGGATCAAGTGGATTGGTATGCATCATATTGTGTAATATTGATGCAATAAGTAGCTTCTCTTTTCATAAATGGCAAAGTTGAAAGACGTGTCATGTGATCATGGATGAGATGTTATTGTGTTTCAGAAGGGTCAAATTATTAGCCTGAATCAAGCAAAGAAAACAGCTAAGCAGATTTCTGAAACTATAGGGTTAAAAAAGACATTATTCAAATCTGGAAGAATTGCGTTGAAGCGTCAACTTTAAGGAATCTTATATGACTGGGGACCACTTACATGCTTTGTGTAAAAGAATTAAAACAAAAATCGACAGTAGAAATGGCAGCTATGTTCAATGTTGAAAGTAAGAAGATGTCCATAAACACACAATGCAACAAGAACTCACGGGATCGGGACTAAACAGCTGTGTATGCAAAGACCATGCTGTGGTGGCAACAAATAAAATATGATATGTAGTCTCTTTTTAACACTAAATTCATTATGTTAGTCTCATTTTGGAATGTCTTCTCATATTTGATAGATGAATGATAATATTTCCGTAAGAATTCAATCAAAGCAGTTTAAAATTGACCCGCGTGATTTTATAATTAAACGCAGAAACACTCTTACCGAGGCTGGTGGGCTTGATGAGCTCGTCGAGGACGTCGTAGAAGGGCAGCCTCTGCAGTTTGACGTCGGGGTGGACAGGGTGGAGCGTAGAGGGCAGGTGGGGTAGCGCCAGCTCATGCTTGGGCCCTAGGAGCGATATGGGCAGCAGAGGGGATGTGGGTGACACGTGTCCGTCAAACGGCAGCTGGGTGAGGCCGGTGGGCAGCGATACGGCGGGCGCGTGTACCCCCTGCAGGGCCAGCTCGGCCGGCGAGAGCAGTTTGGTGGGGAAGCGGCGTCGGTACAGCTCCTTGATCTTCATGTGTACGGCAGGACTGCAGCCGGCCTTCAGCAGGTGCAGCGCTTTGGTCAGCAGCTCATGCTTCCGGCCGTGTTTGTTGCGTCCGGCGTAATTCAAGAGAACCTGCAGCTCAGACACTCGCAGGCTCATTACCATTTGCTGCAGGATGGGGGGAAAAAAAGTTGGTTTAAATAACGCAAGCATACAACGGAGTATGCAAACACAAACAGATTTTTAACTTGAATCCCAAATAGCTTCATATTTAATCATGTGGAATTTACACAATGTACTACACCTTTAAGACTGTTAAAGTGCGGTCTCACATTAGGGATCGTTTCCGAGTAGATTTGACCTCAAAGTCTGAATCGTTTGAATCAGTGGGAACAAAATCATTCCACGCTCGGGAACCATTCCCAAGGTGGTCTCGAGCACGGTGTACTCGGGATCAAATTACCTGAACCCGGAAGAGGACCGCTGTTTAGACACAATGTCACTGAAATCTTACTCATGATATTTTTCCTGAGATATCCATATCATTAATCATAGTGGAAAGATCGACTTCCTTGTTCTTGTCTTTTCTGTGTTTAATGGTGGGTTTAATACTGCCACCTGCTGTATCGGAGAGTAAAGAATGTGTGTGTATCCAAGTACAAAGAATTTAAAAAAACGTGAACGCTTGCCTACAAATCAATTGTGCCTAACATGAAACACCCAAAGTTTCAGCCACAAGATAAGTTACATGTAAAACCACTTGGGACATATTGTGCGTGCTGCTTTTGTTTTTTATAATAAAGAAAATGCTGTTTACAATTATTCAGACCCTTTTTTCCCACTCAAATATCATTTATCCAAAAAGCTTAGAAAACTTCAAATAATTTACATTTACATCAGTAATAGTTGGGATTCAGGCTGATGGTGTGATGAGAGAATCAGAACTACGCACTTAACAGGTTAACAGACTCATAACAATCACAAGTTCTCATTAAAAGCTGTTGATTTGAGATTATAATCACACAATCTCACATAATTCGTACCTCCAGTAGTTTTCCCCAATATATTAATCGCTGTTAATTTTGGAATATTAAAACTTTTTTTGAGAAAACTATGTTGTACAAACACGAACTAGTGGAGACGACATCCATGCAGAGAGAGAAAGACACACACACAGCAGAATAACATCATCACACTTCTGTAGTGTGACTCACCCAGCACAGACCAGACTGTTTACCCACCAAACACAGACCATAGACCCCCTCCACCCAACACAATCACACACACACAAATAAATGTGATTGCTCAAATATATACATCGCTATATCCAAACAGGCGGTACAGATGAAGCACAAACAAAATCCACATAAATAGGCCTTTCCTAAAGCTCTCACACACACAGACACACACACAGACACACACACA
>QMIH01000099.1:52923-87469 GCA_003987875.1 Clarias batrachus
ACACACACAGACCCACACACACACACACAGACCCACACACACACACACAGACCCACACACACACACACAGACCCACACACACACACACAGACCCACACACACACACACAGACCCACACACACACACACAGACCCACACACACACACACAGACCCACACACACACACACAGACCCACACACACACACACAGACCCACACACACACACACACACACACACACAGACCGACCCACACACACAGACCGACCCACACACACAGACCGACCCACACACACAGACCGATCCACACACACTCACAGATGTGTGTGTGGCCACTTGCTTTACTCGAGATCATCTGTGTTTAAAGGGAGTCTGGGCAGGTCTCTGACTGAGACCTTAGTGATGGCAAAAAATAATGAATCCTTACATGCTGTACATACCGCTCTCTCTCTCACACACACACACACACAGACACACACACACAGGTTCTTATGAAATAAAACAATTTTGTGTTTGTATGCATCTTAACCATAAACATTGTAACATTTTACAATCCGTTTATTCCCAGGAGTGAAAAGAGAAAACATTTTAAGCATTTAGAGATTGCATTGTGTCGGTGGTGCAGGAGCAAATCTGATTATAACCTGAACTGATTAGACTCGGATCAGTTTCACAATACAACATCATCTTCACAGAAAGGCAGCCTACGCAGGATTATAAAGCAAATCAAACATTTCCGCATCATTTAAAGGAAACATATTTATGGTTTGTTAAAATGGAAGTGTCGGTTAACTATCATCACATGAGAGGGAGTGCTGTTGTCCTGAATATCGGCACGGCTGTGATGTGGGTTGTCGGCAGCCCCAGTGTGACCTCGCTTTCATACACTTTATTATGAACAGATTATGATTTGCCGCCACAACCAGTTGTCATGTTCAGCCGAACACACCTGTGAAAACCCCATTTAAATCAGTTCAGTAGTTTTTACGTGATGCGTGCACAACGAGATGAACAAACCAAAATTCCAAAAAATCTTGAGGTCTTCCATTTCTCATATTGCATCCCACCAAATTATTATTTTTTTAAATATCTCCAATGTACAGACACGCCAACTTTGGTGTTATTCTCTATACATTTAATAAAGTAGAGATGCAGAGTGATACATGTACGTCCCAGTGCTGTTATGCTCTATTATCACCACAGGAATACTTCTCATCCAATCAGATGAGAGATAACTGTTGGAAATTGGAAAATAGGATATATTTTGGACGAAAACTCTGTTTTATCTCTTATATGTTTGCTAGAACTCAGCCACAGTTTTATATACAAGACGTTTTCCCAGATTACACCATCTAAATATTAGAAATGAGTCCAGGACTGATATCAGGCCTTTATCTGCAAAAATCGGTAGATTGGGTATTAAATGGGAGAAATAATCATAGATTTGATCCAATCTCATAAATCCAGAAGTATTTTTACACTAATGTTTTAAAATTATTTGTAATGCAAGCGATTTTTGCGCAAATAATGGTTAAGCTATGTAGTTTTTTCTTCATTCTATAAGTGCTTCAGGAAATTATCAGTGGTGGGTGGCTGGAATGTGATAATAGTAAATAATAGTAAAGCACGTTATTAAATAAATCATTAAAAGCATTTCATAGTGAATGTCAGACCAGTGCCCGTGAAATAAATACATCATGAAATAAATCATGATCTGGATAAATAAACAAATAACGAAATTAAACATTTAAATAGTAATTAAAATAAATTCCTTTCTAAATATTTAGACGATTTCAAATTTTAATGATGTAATGACACACTTAAGTAATTCAACTTATAATGATTTATTTAATGGCATGTTTACTTATTAACATCGTCACATTCCATCCTCATAGGTATTGTGTTATCTCTGGCTGAAGAGATAGCTCCGGCGTCTATAATGTTCGAACCGCACCTCTGGTGTGTGTGTGGAGTTTGCAGGTTTTGACTCTGCTTGGTGGATTTGCTCCGAGTACTCCGGGTTCCTCTCACAGTCCAAAGACATGCACTATAGGTCAATTTCTAAACTATCCATAGCGGTTGGGGTGTTTGGGGTGTTCCCTGCTTGGTGCCTCAAAGTAAACAGAATAAGGGTTTTTTCATACTACGGACGACAACATTGCTAAACAGCTACTTCTCAGGTATGATTGGCTTCCGTATCTGATTTGATTCGTGCCCAAATACGCTGTAATCGTTCTCGAGACCACTTTTTCCCAGTGTCACGGAACAATTGCGTTCTCACTGATCAACATGAACCAGACCTCGAGGTCAAGCGTTCTCGGAAACAATCCCGGAGGCCCTAATGTAAAAAAAATCGCCCTGAGAAACGTGGGAAATGGATGGAAAATGATTAAAAGCTTGTGACTAAATCTCTGAACTCATAGCTGGATCCTCAAACTTTCACCAGGGTATTTTAATTTATTTTATAGGTTATGATTTTTGGACATACAGTACATGGTTTCCACCCAGCAGCTGTGGAGTAACATTCCTCACACTTTTACTTTCCTTTTTTTTCCACACTGAAATCCATCTTGTAAACAATCATCTTTTCCATGAGCTTCATATTAACAAACTTTTTTAAATTTGGATTTTTTAAATCCAAAGTGACATCACAGTAGATTTGAAATACAGTACCATGCAAAAAAGTCTTGAGTCTTCGCATACACACACACTCTTGGCAATTTAGTCACACCAATTATCCTTCTCTGCATGTCTTTGGACTGGTGGAGGAAACCGGAGTACCCAGAGGAAACCCACTAAGCACAGGAAGAACTTGCAAACGAACCCTCGATGCTGCACACGTAGGGCCACGGTGCTAATCACTATGCCACCTCAATTTTTCATATTAAATTTAATTTAAAATTAAAGAAGCGGGATTTTTTTTTTCACTGTGAAAGGCTGCAAAGTTAAAGATGACCTAAAAAGACAAATAAAAAAAATCTGTTTATGTAACAACCTCAGCAGCGACATCATTTCCCCCTCACGTCCATTCTAAGCACTCAGCAAATCCAACAGACAGATTAAATTAAATAGAAATTAAAACGTCAGGCTCTTGAAGGCGTGGGTTCGAGACTTTTACACAGTACTGTACATAGAGAAATAGATCTTTAAAAAATCACTTAACCAGTGAGCTACCAACGATCCACCATCTCTACAATCTTACAGACATAATCCGGAGTCACGTGAAGCTCTCAGGCACAGACTGCAGCGACATTCCTGGGATTCACACAAGGTTGTGAGTGATAGGATGTAAAAAAAAAAAAAAAAAAGATTTCTTAGCGAGAAGCACCACAGAGCTCGGTGATATGAAAACAAAACACACGCTGCATTAATTGTCTGATGAAAATGTAATAATGATTAAGAAATCATTTACAGCTTTTTTTTTTTTTTTTAATTTAAAGCACATGCTTTGTCAAGCTTTTCATTGGGTGCTGTGCTTGAGCAGGCACACTCGCTTCTGCACCCGAGGAGAGAGAGAGAGAGAGAGAGAGAGAGAGAGAGAGGGAGGGATTGTATCAGCACTCAAAGGGAACTGACCATCTGTGCTGCAGCTGCAATGAAACTATTAACACTATCTGATTCACAGAAATAACCTTAATAAGACAAATAAAAAGTCCTAATCGTTACTTTACCGAAATATACGACCGGTCGGGGGCGCTTCTCAGTCTCGCTCTCAATTCTCAGAATGCGTTCACACAAGATGAGAGCATGCCATCATATTAGCCACCTGTAACACACATTAAAAGGCGGAAATTCTTTTAAACGCCGTCCCTTAATCGAAACCCGCGTTTCCCTGAAATAATCTCGACCCCATGCGGAACGCACGGATGGAGCGAATAATAAATTATTTAGCCCGTACAGTGGAGTGAATAATTCACAGCCGTACCAAAAAAAAAACAAAAAAAACACAAGGGGACGGAAGGCAGGAGGAGAGGATTATTCACGGAGAGAGAGAGAAAGAGAGAGAGGGAACATGGCTCAATAAAAATGCACAGAAAGAGTGAACACGCGTGTGTGTGAGAGAGAGAGAGAGAGAGAGAGAGCGAGAGAGATCAGATGAAAGCAAGAAGGAAGAAATAAAGACGGGGTAAAAAAAAAAAAAAAACCTGTGGGGGAGAACGAGGGATGGTAAGAGGTGAGGGTGCAGAGAGAGTGAGAACGGATGTGCGACAGAGAGAGAGAGAAGTGATGGACATGAGAAAGTGACAGTGAGAGTGCGAGGGAGAGTGATTGACGTGCAAGGGACAGATAGCTAGAGAGGAAAAAAAGAGACCGAAAGAAGGGGAGAGAAAGCCGTGTATTAGAGAGAGAGAGAGAGAGAGAGAGAGAGAGAGAGAGAGACGCATGGTGGATGCATATGGTGCCTGATTGATAGATAGAAAGAGAGAAAGAGGGAGAGAGAGATGGATGTTTGTGGGGGAGGGAGAAAGAGAGAAGGACAGAGTGAGCGAGGGAGAGAGAGCAAAAGGGAGATAAGAGTGAGAGAGTGGTAGGTGTGTGTGTGTGAGAGAGAGAGAGAGAGCATGTGAGGGGGAGAGAGAGAACGCCATATATGAGGGAGAGAGTAGTTGATGTGGGGGAGGGAGAAAGCGAGAGAGAGAGAGAGAGAGAGAGAGAGAGAGAGAGATGAACAAGCGCCATAGTGATGGGGGAAGGGCTGAGATATGAGCTGCTGAGCTTCCAAAACAAATGAAAATTTCTCTCTCACACACACTTTCTCTCAAAGGTGGCCAGCTCCAATAAAAACACACACAGGCAGACAGGGTGCATGCGTACACAAGTGCGCACACACACACACACACACACTGCAGGAAGCAGTAGTGAAAACACAGCAGGCATGAGATTGTCTTTGAGAGTGTCTGTCTGAGAGCTGAGCCTGTCAATCAAATCAATCTTTCCTCTCACACCCTCATCCCTGCCCGACTTGCTCCCCCTCCCCCCCACTCTCTCTCTCTCTCTCTCTCTCTCACACAGTCACATTCATTAAATAATTCTGAGTGCAGGTGAAGCAATGCAGTAAGCATCGCAGAAGAAGAAACTGACTGGGAAAGTAACGATTAAAGATGAGCAGGAATCCTAACTCTTTAACAAACTTAAAACGTTACATTCTATGTTAATTTCGCTGAAATGTTTCTTCCGCTTATAAACAAGCGCGAGGTACTACGGACAAGTTTCAGTCCCATGGTTCAGTGCGAATGTGACGTGGCTGTGAGTGAGTATCACGAACACATTTCATGGCTGGCGGTGCAGCTCATGCGCTCGTCTTTAAGTAATAACGAGGCCTGTTCCTGCAGTCTGGAGCGGAGATAGTGGACTAGAAGATGATAGGAAACATCTCAACTCACACTCTTTTCTGGCTGCCATCAAAGATCACCCCCCAAAAAAAGCCACCTCGGCTGGGATCATCGGCCTTATTTAAAGCATTTGCATCATTTGCAGCTAAAAAAAAAAAAAAAATGCAAAAAAAAAAGAAAATCTGTGGTTTCTATACGGTTTTTTCATTGTCACGTACTTGTTTACCTCCAGCTGCTGAAGCCTGGGTGTTTACAAAGCTCACTACTGAAAGGTATCGATCAGGACAGGGGTACAAAAGAACAACCAAAAGGACATCATGAAGCCCTTCATCAACACAGGGAGAATAGGATGTTCCTCATACAGTCGTGAACGTATAAGAAGTAACTATGTAAAAACCTCCAGCAACAATAAATCAGCTGCGGGTTATAATAATATCTGGCAACATTTTTCGCTCCTTAGACGTCTAGTCTAGATAAATACCCTTTCAAACAAAAAGCAGCCTCATCCCAAGGCAAAAAAAAAGAAGAAATTGTTTGTCCAAAATCTTCAGCTAGGACTGAGGCTCGCGACAATACAGACAACGTAAGAGGTTGTCAAGCGGGAAAAAATTTTTCATGAATGGAAAACTTCAAGCACAGTACAGTGATGAGACTCTTAGCTGCAAATGATGCAAATGCTTTAAATAAGGCCGATGATCCCAGCCGAGGTGGCTTTTTTTGGGGGGTGATCACTGATGGCAGCCAGAAAAGAGTGTGTGTTGAGATGTTTTCTAACAGACCTCGTTATTACTTAAACACGCATGAGCTGCACCGCTGACCATGAAATGTGTTTGTGATACTCACTCACAGCCACGTCACATTCGCACTGAACCGTGGTACTGAAACTTGTCTGTAGTACCTCGCACTTGTTTATCCCGTGAACTTTCAGCGAGTGGAATGCTTGATCCCGGAAGATCAAGTCGCCAACTTGTGGAGGAGACGCATATGTCTGTGGGAACTGTACACACGATCATTCTCGGACGTCACCAGCACATTACAGGAACTCGTCTGGGAGTTATTGCCACAATCCTGACCTCGCTCCAAGCCATTTACACACAGGGTATTAAAGGAGTTCCTGGGAGGCCAGCGTTTTAGACGCGACGCAGGCAGTCCGATCAGAGCTCCGGCATACTGAGAAAACTTCCTAACTTGATGGTGTCCAAGCGCTGGTGAAACACTGGGATAAGTGCATTAGTGTAACGGGATTATATAGAAAAAGAAAGTCAGTTTCTACTCTCGTACGGTATCTGTGTTTGGTTTTTCTGCACAATCAGTTAATCAAAAGTCCAGGTTTGACGTCTCTCGACCAGTCCATTTTGGGCATCATGAAAATGATTCGAGCACAAATCCAAGTCAACAACACGGTGTGTTCAGTAGAAGCTGAACTCAAAAGAGGTGTGCACAGGAGCTCCTTTTACAATCTGGAGCTTTTTTGCAAAGTAAATTGGGAAATAATTGTCAAATCAAGTTGTCCTAACTAAGTGGTGTATACACAAAAGGTGAGCTAACAAAATATTACTTGCATTAGTATTAGTATTGTTCATCCATTCCCCCTTGTCCTTTTATTCACCTGAAAATTTCTTTTCTTTTTTTCACTTCCACTTAAAGTTGCAAACAATCTCACATGATTCACCTCAGTTTCATCACAAAAACCCTGCAGTTTTAGACCTTCCCGATCTGTAAATTCACCTTTCATTTTAGACCTTTCTGTCAGAGCTGCTGTTACAGAAAATGAATCGATAGCTTCTGACGGTGCCGTCATCTAATATGTTAATGCGCAATCAAGATGAATATTGATTAAGAAGCATCAATATCCATCATGTTATACTACACGCTGCACATGCACCTTTGTATGGATCTTAATCTCAGTCGCACTAGACGCTCACTCTGCACACTCTCACTCTGAACACCCCTTCAAGTTTTAGCTTCGTTTAACATCTCATAACCTCCTGTCTGATAAAAGTAAGTCCTGCCAACTAGACTTGCATTTCAATCACAAGGACAGGCTGTCCCTTACCAGTGAGCTGCACAAGTTTTTTCTTTTTTTTTTTCTGTACAGTGAAAAAATCCCTGCTATTTAAGAACTGCGTGTGATTCACACCTGTGACCTCGTGAGACTGACGTGACGTCTGGTCTCGAAGGAATAATCTGGAGCGAACACGTAGATGGAAAACGTGTCGGAAAGGCTGCGCGTCAGCGCTAGGGGTGACTGGTGAGGTCACGGGTCTCTTCAGAAATTATAATTTGCCCTTCCTTTAGTCCTCGAGATCATAGTTGTCCCTCAAATGGTATGTATGATTTCTTCTGCAGTGTTGAGACAAGTGATCCAACAACTAATAATAATAATAATAATAATAATAATAATAAATATAATAATAAATATTCTGGTAATAAAATTAACCAAATTTCAAGGAAAAACCTAATCAAAATAGATGAACTCTTTTAAGTGCAAATTAGACTGTACCTTTTAAAAATGTCATTCTTTACACACTACACTGCTACTAGGCCTAATTAACATTTACTATACGGAAATTTACATTCATTAGATGTAGCGACGGCGCCTATGGAGGAAGTGCATATAAATGAGCACAATGCTGGCGTGCGAGCTACTTTAAAACCGCCATGGCAGCTGCTGAGACTCTCATATGTCTTGATTTTTTTTTTCCTCTGTAAGCCAGCAATTACTAGAAAATCTGACAGAAATCCAAGCACACAAGTTTTCTGTCAAATTCATTTTTGGTGGTCGACAACTAAAACAACTTGCCTTTATCATCTGTCCGACATGCGGGGTTTTATTTTTTATTTTTTAAACTTCAACTGTTTCAGATTGAAGGAGAATATGAAAAACCAGCCGACTCGAATAGAAAGAAGGTAAAAAGGTATGAAGGTGATGAAGGTTTTACATGTGATAGCTCCGATCAATAACTAGCACCTTCTGAGATTTACCAGTCAAAAAGCACACGGCATTTCAGGGCCAGAACGATAATGCTGTTGAAGAGGTACAGGTACACATTAAACTTCCATAAGAAATTCAAATACATCGAGGGGATTCGTCCGCTTTGTTGTTTGAAGCTTTGAATTCTACACAAGCTGCCTTTTTTTTTACTCTCCGTATTTTTATTTAAATGCCTTGAGAGGTGAATCTGCCTCCTGGTGGACTTTCTACCAACGTATTTGTCATTAGCAGTCAAACATTTTATGCATGTCAGCACCGTTTGTGATGTGCTGTGGTAAGAGATGATTCCTGCTTCATCGATTAATTGATTTAAACGACTTATTGCATGTAATAAGCGGTAACCTCGACAACCCAGCTGTGATCTAACATCAGTTAGATTATCTATCCTCTCTAGCCAGGCTCCTTAAATGTTTGCTAATATCTTATTTGAAGAGGCGAATGGCATCGATTCTTTTCATAAACTCTGGATTGACTCAGTGGCTGCGTTCCATTCCGAAGTGCACTTCACAGGGTGCTCCCTACTCCCTACTGTACAGGGAATGTCGATTAAGGGAGCTTCACTCGACAAAATTCCACCATTTGGATCAATGTCACCAGCATTGACGTCACTTCCTTTGTGCGTTACCATGGTAACAGAAGCACCTCGGATACCTGCCGCTGCTGCTATGAAAATTTCACGCTATATAATATAAATATAATGTCGTCCTCGATAATAATGATAATAAATATATAAATCTTTTTTTGAGCTCCATTTTTTCATGCTCCAGCCAGACGCAGTGACTGATGGGAAAATATTTAATTCCCTTTTCCAGTGAAGTGAAGGCCCGATGTTCAGTTGTTCCCTACACTGGTTTCACTTCCCTTGCGGTTTCGTTCCATGCAGTTTGGAATCACACTTAACATGGCTGAACACGTACATGTAGTGTACGTCTCGGGGAACGATTTCGAATACGATTCTTTAAAATTAACTTTTAAGTTACGCAGGCAGCACAGCATCCCATGTGGAATTTGCAAATCAGGATATTTCTGGTATTTCTGGTATTGAATCAGGATATAATATACGCCCAATCAGAAAAGTGGGTCCACCCCTCTAATCACAGCAAACAGTTTAGTATAACTTCTCAAGGGACAATGCTATAGAAATGAAGCATGAACATATTTTAGAGTAGTCAGGGCGCAGTTTGTATAACTATATAACTGATTTACTGTCCTCTAAAAATAACTCAACATACAGCCATTATTGTCAAAATAGTTGGCAACAAAAGTGAGTACACCCTAAGTGATACCAGCTGTACATCTTTAACCATGCAAAGCCACATGTCCTATTCATCATGTTCATGTGTTCGTCAGTGGCCAATATGTCTCCAGCCCTGAACTGAATTGAGCACCTGTGGGACGTCCTCAAGCGCCATGTGTCCAACATCCCGCAGCTCTGTTATATCATTATGGAGGAGTGGAAGAGGATCCCAGCAACAACATGTGCAGCTCTGGTGAATCCCATGACGAGGAGGAATAAGACCGTGCTAGAAAACAATAGTGCTCACACAAAGTATTGACACTTTGGACACAGTTTTGACGCTTAGGGTGTCCTAATTTTTCGTTGGCAGTTATTTAGACAATAAAGTCTGCACATTGACAAATCTAAAATATGTCCGGTTTTCATTTCTATTGTATTGTCTCTTGAAAATATATAATAAGGTGGTTGCTGAAATGTGAGGGGTGTACCCACTTTTGCGAGAGACTGTGTATCCGAAATATATACATAAAATCATGAGACTAACAGAATCGCAATACAAATCGAATCTGAACCTAAGTATCATGATAATATCGTATCGGGTGATCCCTGGAGATTTCCCCATCCATACTGTTTACACTAGAAGCATTTAAACAGATTTACAGTGCAACGCTAGTCTTGATAAAAGCCCTATTCATACTGGGTTTGTTGTACATGGGGAGGTGGAGTAATGTAACCCAAGTATCTCTGGGATTTTAAACCTGTATTGATCAAGTATTTGTCTTTTTTTTATCTGTATGTGAACATACATGTCTGGAAAAAATGTATACTATATGTAACCTTCTATAAAATAACCAGTGTAAATATATAGTAATATATAAATTCCTTGTCAATTAATATACTGATGGGCCTCTGAGTGGCGCAGTGGTAAAGTGCTCGCCCTATCATCCGGAGATCACTAGTTCGATTCCTCTGTAACCTCTCGCAGCCGGAGGCCTAGAAAGAGAGTCTGATTGGTTGAGCTCCCTCAGAGGGGAGGGATGAGAGGTACTTAGTGCTTCCACATTAATCACGGCTCTACAGCCAATCAGGGGCATCTGTAAGCTCACGCAAACGAAAGGAATGGATAGCGCTGTCCTCCGAGTGTGTTAAGCTGCCCCCAACGGTGCGTGAGCGAGCTGTTTGAAAAGATGTGGTCAGTTGGCGTCACGTGGTTCGGAGGAAACACGCGATAGTCTTCGGTCCTCCCGACTTAGTGGTAGCCTTAATGTGGGAGAACCCTAGTGACGGGAAGGAACTAAACTAACTAACTAAATTAGGGAGAAAATCGGGGGGAAATCCCCCCCCCAAAAAAATTATATATTGATAAAGATTACATTATTTCCTTTGAGAAAAAAAATTACTGATTATTCTTCAATATAAAGACGTCTTTATATAAAGTGTGTGACCTCCTAATGAGGAAAGTTCTGCATAGTTGGGGTACTCGACAATTTGAAACCCCCAAGTCCTAGATCCAGTATTTCTAATAAAGGTCACTGCCATCTGTGTGACTTAGTCAGCAATCACTATTCCCACATGACCCGAGCATAATTACTATAGATGTCCTCCGGCAATATTACTCATCAGACATTTGTCCTCTCCCAAATAATGTATAAGACAATGACAAACATCGAAATAACATCTTTAACAAAAACATCTTTATTTACCAAATCCATCCAAAGCCTCATCTGAATGACATGCCATGCTGGAAAAGTTGTCTCGTCTGCTCGATCCTGGGCATCTGTAAGTCTCTGTACAATTACAACTTATATTAAATAAGCTGCAGTCAAAAAAAACGATGCTGTAACTATTTACTTTTTTTTTTTTTAAAGTGTCATGTACTACCTACTGTATGTGAGGTGATGATATAATGTCTTACAAAAATGCTGCAGACTCCACCTATTAAGCCAGAGATGTGCGAGTTTGTTCATATCTATTCTTTCTGCTTTACATAACACGACAAAATGCTAACACTCACGCTGCTGGGAATGTTTAGTGGTAGATGCTTAAGTCTGTAGGATACGTCAGAGAAAATGAAATCCACACGCTACGAGTAATTTATGTTCATAAGCCTTTAGGACTGAGGCTGTAGTCTAAAGTCTAAGGGCTACGTCCACATTACAAGCCTCATTGCTCAACTCTGATATCTCGGTCACATCGGATTTGCGCGTCACGACGGCTCACGTTCATACAGTAATTGCAAGTGACTCTGAATCCAATGTGGACGCGCCTTTGATCCTTTCATCATCTGGGTTGAAACACATCATGAGCTCATGTGAGCGCTCGTTCGTTTCAAACGATGGATGCGATTTCAGCAAAAACCGACGCTTGGGATTTTGCTCTGGAGGACGACGGGCAGTTAGTCGGCTGCATTTGTTGCGGCACAGAAGACGGCAGAGAGCCAGACTCGTCGCTTTCGCTGTTTAATCAGCTGTTGCTAGCATTGCTATGAAATCCCCGCGCTCCCAGTGGTGAGTGATGACATCAGTGAGACCGTGCAACGCATGCCAGAGACAAAATGACGTCACTTAAATTCTGATTTGCCCGTTCTCATTCAAGTCTCATAACCACGTATTAAATTTGTATCTGAACAAGGACACCATCGAAAGATCCGATCTGAAAAAAAAAACCTTTGGTCAGACAGCCCTTGACAAGAAGGGGAAAAAAAAAATCAGATCTGTCTCACATTAGGGAAAAAAAAAATCTGAATCGAGTCTTCGTAATGTGAACGCGACCAAAATTAAATGGGTGTGATCCTGATCAGCTGCAAACGTCAATCACTCCTGATGAGGGGCCGGAGAAACGGGATAGGATCAAGACTGAGACTAGGCGCGCGCGTGTGTGTGTGTGTGTGTGTGTGTGTGTGTGTGTGTGTGTGTGTGTGTGTGTGTGTGTGTGTCAGGAACTCTAATCCGGGCTCCAGATTCACAGAGCTCCATCATCACTTTACTATAATCACACAGACACACCACCCGAGAGCAACCCGTCTCCCAGCTCCTCTCTTTAAAGGATGCTTTTTACTGTGGCTGAAGCATGTGTGCACACAAACAAATGCGAACACTGACGCGCACACGCACAGGCATACATGTGCACGCGCACACACGATTCCTTCCCCCACTTGCACTAGCACACAGTCTTACTTTACTTCTCTCTCTTTCTCTCTGTAGCCACAAGCCCAGACTGTGCTTATTGTGCAAGCCCCACCTTCATCTCTCTCTCTCTCTCTCTCTCTCTCTGTCTCCCCCCCTTACTCACACTCCGATCTCTCTCTCCTGTGCACTTACTGCCTCACTTTTCTGTCTGCTGTGCACTCACTTGTGCTTTCTTTCTCTCTCTCTCTCTCTCTCTTCTATACCCCCCCCCCCAGACACACACTGCAGCTCACTGGCTATGGATCAACACTCACATACCTCGGTGCATTGTGCTTTTCTAACACAGTACCAAAGGCGCACACATGCACACGCGCACGCGCACACACACACACCCCGGCAGAGTCTGAAAGCAGAATCCAGGATATAAAACAAAACCATTCACATAACCACAACACAGGCTGATATACTCCTGCAGGCACAGAAAAAAAAGCACTGGAGAGACACACACATACACACACACACACACACACACACACACACACACACACAGAGCCTGCTAGCAGGACACAACAAGCCACATCACATGCTCCACCAGAGTGGCTGATTTGCATTCATCTGTCCCACACTTTTATCCAAAGTGAAAATAAATAAATAACGGAAAAAGAAAGAAAACCTTTCTCCTAAAACTAGCAATTAAAATGTTTCTGAACACCGACGAGCCTTTCTCAGGCTTTCAGGAGCATCAGATTCTCTCTCTGTAAAAAAAATCTTACCGTTCACATAGCTGAGCAAATCTGATTTATTTATGAAATCGTTTTTTTACGGCTAGTCCTGCTGTTGCAAATTATAAGCACTCAAATTAATTGAGTGTGTAGCGCGTGTTCGCGGCGGCCGCCCCGTAACTAACGGCGCAGGAGCGTGACCGCGGGGAGGACGGCACGCGTCCGCGCGGCTGCGTCGCAGAGCGTCAGAAATGATCAGGAACGATATCTTTTTCGAACAGAATTGACTGTAAAAACCATTTACATTTCCAAAACCCCACCATGTGCAAGTCTGCTTACAGCAGGGTTGTCATGGTAACCAGTTTCTCATTGATCACACTGGTTTCCAGGTTTTTTTTTTAATCCCCCCCCCCAATCTTGCTCTTATCCCTGTCCTTTTGCACATTTAAAAAGCCCCCGCTGATATAAAATCAGATTTGTGAGCTTCTTCGGTCTAAATGTGAGTAAAACAACAACCTACAAACCCAGAAATGCCGTTTGAGTGAGTCTGATTACCAACCTGCTGCTCATGACCGGAGAATAAACCTGACCTGTGCCGAGAAAAAAGGCAGAATCACATGCAGAAATAACCCCCCTCCTCACCCCATCTTAAATACGTTGAAAATTAAAACAATTATTAAGTGCCACATAAGCATTAAGGGCGTTCAAGTCAAACTGGGACTTTTAATTGTGCTGAATAACAGAACAGTACACGAGAGAGACCTTTATTTCTCTATATAATCCCCTGCTACATTAATGCACATATCCCAGTGTTTCACAAGTGTTTTCACACCATCAAGGTAGGACGTTTTGTCAGTACGTCAGAACCATGACTGGACTGCCTGCGTTATGTTTGAAACCCTGGCCCCCCGGGAACTCCTTTAATAGCCCTTTGCTTTAATGGAAAAACAGCTTGGTTTGATCACTAAAAGGTGTTGGCTTCATCACCGCACCACTGTCACGTTATAGCAGCTTGGATGAGAGCTACTGCTACATCCACCATACAGTCCTGACCTCGGCTCCACGATAAAAAAAGGAGTTCCTGGGAGGCCAGCGTTTCAGACATTTTTATTGAAACAAATTGTACATGTACTTTCATTACACAAGCAAAATGAAAGCAAATCTTTAAGTTCCTTTAAGTGGATGGGCGGCCACTTCTTCTTGCGTTGTACACAAAGCCTGTGGTCATCAGCTTTCCATGACATTTGTCTCCGGACGTAGTGTTGCATTCCATTAGGGTTGAGAGAATCAATGCTCACAAATTAAATAAGATTTTACCTGTTTAAAAAAAAAAAAAAAAACATATGGGGGTCTGTGCAAGGACAAAACAAATAAAGCAGTGTTTAAACTGTTTTAAAACTTATATTAACAATAATTGATTAACATGTTCACCTACTAGTTAGCAAAAATGTGCAAATTTTCCAACCCTACTCATTAGATTAGAATTAGGAATAGATTAGGAATTTTATCATCAAGTTGGTGATCCTTATCTTATTTGTATTATTTGGAGATTGAATGTCGGGTGATGCTGTATCCTAAAAAGAGCTGATTGGCCGAGTTTTCTCAGTGGGAGGGACGGGAAACACTGCAGCCCTCTCACATCTATCCCAGCTCTGGCCAATAACGAGTGCTGTCAGATCATGTAAGCGGAGAGCGCAAACAGCATTATCCTTCGAAAAGATGCGTTGCTGACTCGTGATAAAGCCTTCCCCCTCTCTGATTGGTAGATGTAGTCTTGATGGGAAAGTGCCCTAATGATGTCTAGAAATTCGCTACAACTGAATTATGGGGAAAATCAGTAAAAAATAAAAATTTTTAAAAAGTCCTGATTCTCTTTCTCTCTCTATGGGTCTATGTATCCTCCTTTCTAAAACTGTCAAGGATCAGCATGAACAGACAGTATGTTAGCCGTCACTGCTCACATCCTGTCAACCAGCACTCACGTCTAGTCACGTTTCTAACAGTATTCTTTTCAGTAAACAGCGATGACGACCAAAGACAAGTGATGCGCACCGCATGTCAGGTTTGCTACTCCGGTCACTACAGGTCCCACAGTCACTCGTCTCAATGATTTGCCTTCGGGCTGATTTGTTTTTGTCTTGTCTCAAATTTCTGATCAAAGACAGAATCCCAAATGACAACAGATATCTGATACGATTTGAACTAACTTTCCAACCTTTCTACAGTACAACATAATGAACCTGAAACATTACAGAAGAGGCGAGTTTGACAAAACATCGAGCACAATTGTAAAAAAATATATAATAACCTTGCTGTTAAAAATCAAAACCTTTTAACTCGTTTAGGAAGAGTAGGTGTTTCAGATTGCTTCCTGAACATCAGACGGTTGCGGAAAACCACAACAACCTGCCAGTCCTGGGTGTGTACACATGTACATGTGTCTCTAAGTGCATGTCTTTCCCATGCGGTTGCTTTCTGAGGTGCAACTGTGGTCCTCGAGGTCACACATTACTTTATGGAAGGAGGGGTGCAGGTGCAGGCTGTGACAGTGCTGGGTCGCAGGAAAAGGGGGCACGAACGGAAATCTGTAATGAAGGTCATGTACACTTCTTATTGTTACAATAATGACAAAAAAAATCATTAAGTTGCATGCCAGATCTTCAGATGGATATCCATTGTGCATGTACCAAAAAAATCAGCTTGTTGCTGAGCTCCGCCCTGCTCTGCTGGTGGGCGGGGCTAGGCAGTAGCTCATTTACAGAAACACTAAAACCGTGTGTTTGGAAGAGGAGGGAAACACAGGGAGTTTGAGACGAGATGAAATGCATTATCCAAAGGGAGTTTTACACACACTGTGGAGGAACTCTGACATAGCCTGTCAAAGAAATAATAAAATATGGAATCTTTAATATTTACTTTACTGAATTACCCAACCATAGGGACAATAATGCATGTAGGACTGGAGTCAGAACTGTACATAACCCTAAGGAGTTGTTATTACCTGTAATTAGCCTCATTAGAACATTAAGGAAAATCCTATAAACTGTGTGTACACGTGCTCCGTGTTGAATGGCAGCAGAGATCATGAATGAATTCCTGTCGAGTAAAGTTGCCCTGACGACATGCTGTATTTTTCTTAATTAAAGCCTCTGCTCGTGTTCTGTGAGAGAAGTTGTCCCACATGTCGAACGAACCCTGGCACTGCTGAACATGTTTATCACTGAAGTGGGATGCTAAGACGCATCAGAGAAAGACAGAAGGTTATTTATGCTTCCGTATTATGCCACAATACGGAATACAACACAAGTGATGTGAAAAATCGTTCATGCTAAAGCAACAGTCACCATGTTTTCCAACAGACATTTAAAATCATCCAAACCTGAGAGCCAGTGCAAAAGCAGGAATCTATCGGTGATACCATCACCAATCGCCACGAGCCTAGTAGATATCCTCGCAGACTTTTCATGTGCTTACCGCCACGGAAATTCCATTGCAAAGTGAAAATATTGTAAGATCTTTAATACTGTACCCCTAAATTAATAAAAACCTGAACTCTAAAACGATTCCTGGTGTAATTCGATTACAAAAAATTATCGAGGCAAAATCTTCTGCCTCGAAGCTTCTTTTAATTAATTTTAAAAGCTTGCGTTATGTTTTTGCACAATTATTTGTTTAGCCGTGACACAGAGCGCTTCCGGATGCAAGCCGCCAGTAAACACAGACGAAGAAGAAACGCTTACGTCACCCACAAAGCGGAAGCAGACGCAAACAATTAGCTGTGTATTGATTTGAGAGCGTTCTGTTGCAGGCTGCAAAATGGAAGGGAGCAATAAAAATATATTAAAATTTATTTTCAAGTGTGCCTTAGTTTTTTTGATACTTAAAGTCATTTGAAATACTTTTTTTTTGTTTGTTTGTTTTTGCATCTGAGAAAAGGCTTTAAAATAAGAATGTATGGCACTGTAATGCACTTAATTCATCTCAGTCAACTTTAAGCTATTCCTTGTATTGTAAATAATGACAATGTTTATTTCAGATAAAATACTGAATGCATTTAAAAAATAAAAGTATATTTTTCTAAAAAGAAAACCGATTAATCTTTGTTTCTCTTAAATATTTTACTTTGCTGTTTAATTAAGCAAAATACATTTTATCCGATTCCTCGATTAATTGATAACATTTTTGGTAGATACTCGATTGCTAAAATATTCGATAGCTACGGCCCTAAAAGAGTGTAAAACGCAGTCTAAAAAAATCTCATGTCGAATCTCATGTCACCGTATCAGAAAGATCCAGATACAAAATACTATGGGTTTAAAAGGTTTAAAGTCACAGAATTGAACTTATAAACTTATCCAACATCTAAGAATTAATAAGTTGAGCATACAAGTACATATAAGGCACAAAAACAATACTAAAAGCATGTTTTTTTATTGCAAATCCTCGATTGCGAAGTGATGGATTGATTTAAAATAACGTATAATTATAAAATATTTTTCAATGTTATTTCTGCAGAACTCGACAGAGTAAACTGGAAGCATTTCTTTTTGTGACATGAATAAAAGTCAATTTGAGGTATTATTTCCAAATCAAAGTAGCACCATCGGAAAAATAAGCCAAGCAAAAATGTACGGTTAAATAAGATACACTGGATATACAACACAAGAATTAAGGTTTTTTTTAATCATCATACAGACAAATTCCTTGGTTAAATCTAGAACACTCCATACACTTCAAATATACGTCACTCATCAGAGTCAGCGATGTTGCTAATGCTTGAAAGTAAGTACATCCAGGTTTCCGCTTCGTCAGTAGAGCGTGGCGAGGTCGTGAACGATGTGATGACTGGCGAATTAGCTCTTGGGAAAAATAAATTTGTTCATCTGTCTTTTCAGACCTGTACAAATTCCATATCCCTGAAATGATAATTAAATATTTCGCTCCACGTCCTCGGCGGTGCGCTGCCTGCTCTATTCATCTGAAATAAACGAATTAATAGAGAAAATCCCTCGGCGCTAGTTAAACCTAGACTGTACGTCACTTGGATCATGGCACAGATCACAGCGCACACTGAACTGATACAAATAATATGCCTACCCTCACACTGATACGTGTTTTGAAACCGTATCGCATTAGATATAAAATACTAATCAAACCGCTGTAATTTGGATTCATCTGTTCTGCTTTGTGAGCTTGCTTCGACAGGATCAATAAGTGATTATTTTTTCCAGCGGCTGTATTCCACTTCATCTGTACATCACTTTAAATAAAGATTTTTTTTAAAAAGTGTCGAAATGAAGGAAAATGAGGGAAAGAATAAGCGAGCTGTTTGAGCTCTGGTTTGCGAAAGCAGTCTCCTCGATCAAAAGCACGTCAGGGGCGAAGAGCAGGGTTTCAGTCTGGTTTCCCATAACAGAAAGGGGATCTCCGTCTGGGCCGGTGTTTACACAAAGCGACTAATATCTGTCACACAACACTTTTCGATCAAGTGGAAACACTGACAACTTCACTGATGGCTTTTGCAAACAAGAACAGATGAGCAAGTGCACAGGGAGCTGGAGCGGCTCTGCCCACCCGACCGACGCGGTTTCTCAGAGTCTCCGGGGGAAATTCTTAGGAAGGATGTAATGATTTATACTCGTAGGCAAGACGTAATTATTTATACCAAAAAAAAAAAAAAATGTCTAGAGCGAGAACGATAATTTTGTCTGTATTTAGGAAAATGTAATTATTTATGCAGTGAAAAATTAAAAAAAACAATCGTTATGACAGTTTTCATTTGTTTCTCTTATATTTATTTTGGGATGACTAAACTATTCCAATAAACATTTAATAAGTGCATTGGCTTGCTATTACAGCAATCTCTCTCTCTCTCTGGCTTCTTTTGCAAAGTATTGAGGCAAGACTAGATATCGGTATCTGTATTTTTAAAAAATAACATTATTATTATTATTATTATTCATAATATTCATCTCGATTTTACATAATTATTCTTAAGACTACAGAAAAAGCTTTAAAAAAATTCAAACCATTTACTACATCATGTGAACGAGAAAGTATTTAATGAATTAAACTTTTTAAATTTATTTGAATTTATGACTGTGGCTGGTTTTCAGTATTTGTCACACCTCCAAACTCAAGCAATGTATAAAAATATCCAGTGAACATTTTAATGCACGATATGAAAAGAACACTCAGTCACGTCTTCATTCATTACTTTCAAAATATCTGTTTGCCTCGAAGTGTATTATTTCTCGTACACTCCCAACAAATCCCATCAAACAACTTTAATCCAAACCAAGCATGAATCAAGCATTCAACTTTGGGGATACTGAATTACGAGTTACTTTTAAAAGATAAATTAAACATGCATTTAATAAGATACGACACTCAGTGACAGTTCCATGGTAGTTACCTGATGCCCAGTTAAACCTAGTGATGTGATTTTTCAGCGTAGATATTTGATTCTGACTGTAATAAAAACACTACACGCAAATCCTAAGCAAGAACAATTACAGCACTGAAGGCAAAATTTGACAGAATAAAAACTCCACCTGAGGAAAAACTCATTTCTTTTCGATCGTTCATACATTTTCGAGAGAAAATACCTCTAAACGCATCAGCCTGCTGCTTCTGTGCGTTCTGAGATGCGTTTTTCCCAATCATCAAGGTTGTAAAGAGCGGTTATTTGTTTTTCTAGTCAGCTCAAATCAGTCTGGCTTCCCTCCTGTCACTAAGGCATTTCCACTCACAGAACTGCTCTGCACTGGATTTTTTTCCCCCTGAAGAACCTCCGGAGACTTAAACCAGCCTGTCCAGTACTAACAACCATGTTGTAGCCAAAATCACAGACCATTCTGCCTCATCGTGTTATGAACTGCACTGCTGATTGACATGAATAAACAGGTGCACACGTTACAAATAAAGTGGACAGGGAGTGTACATTTTCAGTATCACAACTCACACACACACTATTATATAAAAATAAATAAATAAAAAATGGATGCAATTTCTTGCTTGGTGCAATAAAACAGACTTTGCGCCGCAGCTGCACAACATCTGTCTCACCAGGGAGCGGCCTGTTTACGACTGATAATGGGTGGCGGTAATGGGTTTGATATTAGCGCATGGTCAGTGATGAGTGCTGCGGGAAGGCGACAGCGGTTCTTGTTGGTTATGACGAGCTTTCAGAAGTTTAAGAATGTGGTCGCGATTAGCGAAAATTCATGGCACGGATCCTAGAGCGTTGTCTGATTAAGGCCCCGTTCACACTGCGATGAAGACCGCCAAGTCCCCATGGTGTCCTAAAAACATAGAAAAATGTCCATTTATCACTTTTATACTACTTCCTTGCCACGTCCCTGTCAGGTTCTCTGTGCATCTATTGTGATGTCACTAATTTCTCATCTCACACACATGACATGAGTTATTACTATGACCAATCAGACCGTACCGCGTTCTTACCAGGTGCTTATCATACACTTACTGTGATGTCATTGCGTCTGGTGGGTTGGACTTGTACAGTGATGGTGTACGGAACAGGATTTATCCTACATTATTTGAAAATAATCTGCTGCATATTTTGTAAAATGTGTGTCGTAGCAACAACACAGCGATGTCACAATGACGGCTCGGTCTGATCACGGCCCGATCTTTCCTGTCTGCGCCATGACTGCTGGACGTCAATGAAGCCCCCAAAAGATGTTAGTTACATCTTTTAACTGCTTAATGCTGTTGATCCAGAATCGTACCACGACAAACGTGCAGAAGCTCCACATTGAGGGAGACAATACTCTGGCATTTTTGCCAAGCTATACACAGTCTTACTGTAGTGTAGTGGGAATGTACCTTAGTTCACATGTATAACAAGGTGCATTCATATAAATCCTGAAGAGTTAGGATGTGACGTCTATGTTCATGACAGATGTTTTCTTTCATTTAAAAAATAAAATCAAAAACCCGGAAGCAACTCACAATAATCAGATGAGAAGATCCTAAACTATTTAAACAACTCGAAATGAACATTATAAATTTTAATTCACTCCCAAGATGTGACCAAGCTCCCTTTTTAATTATTCTTTTTTTTTTTTTAAACAAATTTCAGATTTCTCACTTATTTCAGCATTTGTAACGTAACGTGTACCCTGTAAATTGTGACTATAAACCGAAAAATATTCTTCACAGACTTTTAGATCTAATGCTTAGCTTAGGGTGAACATGAGCAGGCATTTCTTGACATCTTTTTAAAAAGTCATGAGGTGTGTTTTAAAGCATGGATCTCTTCCCACCAACACATCGTGCATCAAACGAGACAAAAGAGTACGAGTGTTATAGGAAGACAATGCATGCCAGAATGGTGTGAAAAAGCCCGCTAGCTGCAGCAGCTGAAACTCCACAGCTAAAACATAAGTGTTGAACAAATTCAAAAATCACACTGTAAAATATTTTTTTGCTTCTATGAATTTGAGAGACCTTTCACTAGGTTAGGTTTGACGATTAAAGATTAGGGTTAGTTAAAGGTTTATATGAAAGTGTTTTTTTGTGTGTGTGTTTAGACACGAACAGTAATCAGAAAACCAGTTGCTCTTTCTTACAGTTCCTGTACTTAATGAGTATAAGAGAAATAATACAATGAGGATGAGAACCGTATGCAAACGTGGATGTAGTTAAAATTCCCATGCAAGTCCGGTGTGTAACAAACATTAGCATGTTCATGCTCCATTTAAACTCTTGGCAGCATTGCAAAACACTAAATCAGTTTTGATAGTCATTGCAATAAATTTATTATTCATTTGTAAAATAAATTAATACAAAAGAAAAGAAAACCTTATAAATCTCTCTCTAGTTTGGAAATCCCTGCATTTGATTAATCCAGATGTGGTGTACTATATATATTAAAAAAATACCTAAAACATACATACAGCACTTTCAGTTAGATTTATTAGAGTGAAAAGATTAGTTTAGATAAATGAGATAGCAGCATTTTATAATCAAATTAAGATGAGCCGTGAGGTTCATGCAGTCACGATATGGATCAATTAGGGTTGCTGAGAGAGCCTGTGATCAGGACACTTTTTAAAAGCCATTTGGTTAAGTTCTGCTTTGTACTGCCTTGCCATATTATGCACTGCTGTACTGAGCTGTCGGACGTGGGTGGGTGACTTCAACCTACTGCTGTATAAATATATAACTTCTAACTACATCTGTGAATTTCCCTTTACAATGCAGAACATTAATATTCATCATTCTGAACCCTTGGTTCTTTCTGAGCAGATGAAGGAATGCATCGTTATTAAAAGCACTTCCAGTTCCAGACAGGGGTGTACCGATACATCGCGACATGATGCATCATAAGACACAAACATGATCAAGTAGATGGTGGACATCAGGGATCTATTAATTATGCATGTAATGCAGTTGCACTGTCTTTTATGGAGATTCTGCACACTGTGCACAACTGGACCAGAGATAAAAAGCTCTTCAGTAGTCTTCAAACAGTGAGGAAATCGGCATTTTAGCGACTTTGGATCTCTGTTTCTGTTATGGCGCAGGATAAATTTAGACATATATCAGTTTCTATGTCTGCAGGTCAAACACTTTATTTAATAAACTGATTTTTTTTTTTTAATGAACCTGTAGTCAATTTTGTTCATATATAATAATAATAATAATAATAATAATAATAATACGACATCTGTCCATAGCTTCTTTTTTTTTTTAAGTTAATTAGCTTTTTATAGAACATACTGCTTTGTAGTGATTATGATTCACAAATAATGACTCTTTTCAGTCAGAATTTTTCTTTTGTATTTTCTTTCTATTCATATAATGTTCAAAATATGGGTGGCATGTTGGCTTTTTCACATTTCATACAAATTTACAATTTTCTTTTGATTGTGTAAAGCTGCTTTGTAGTGATGACGATTGTTAAAAGTTCGATACAAATAAAATTTAATTTAACTTAATTGAACTAAACTGAATTAGTGGTTAGCATTGTCGGCTTGCACCTCCAGGGTGCAGGTTCGATTCCTGTCTCTGTGTGAATGGAGTTTGCATGTTCTCCAAGTGCTTAGTGGGTTTCCTCCGCATACTACGGTTTCCTCCCACAGTCTAAAGACATGCAGTTTAGGCTTATTGGTGATCACAAATAGCCAGTAGCATGTGTGTTCCATGTGTGTGTGTGTGTGTTCCATGCGATGGATTGGTACCCTGTCCAGGGTGTACCCCGCCTCATGCCCTAAGTCGCCCCACGACCCTGTATACAAGATAAAGCGGTATAGACGATGAGTGAGTGAGTGAGTGCGAGTGTTCAAAATATTCTGAGAAGTTAATTGCAATTGTGAATCAAACTATTAAACCATTATTTTCAAAGCTACAACATTTCACTCTTGATGACAAGAGAATCAAACATCATAATCATTAACAATGATCTTTGACAGTGACAGTACAACCCACACACACACACACACACACACACACACACACACACACACAATTGCTAGAAAAAATACTAAGGCCAAGCGGCTGTAACTGTGCTCATGTGTAACACCAACCATAAAACTTCAAATCTACAACATGAGAGATAAATACAGCAGAAAGTTTAAAAACATCCTTCAATCCAGGGATACCCTAATTAATTTTAGTTTTCATTCAGAAAAGGAAAAATAAACAAACAAAAAAACAAACTGAACTGATAAAACTTTTTTTTTTAAATCAGGTTCAGTATAAATTCTTGTGTTAAAGAAATCCAAATGCAGCATTTAAACAGTGAGAAATCATTTCCTCTGCTGTTTCCACCGCAATCAGCCTCTACAACCTGTTCAGTGTTGCCATATTAAGCAGAATCCCCCAATGACTGCGCTATTTTTAATCACCTTGAGCTGAAAAACGGCCTTGAAAGTGTAATTCATCAGAGGAACGTTTCAGGTCTAGTTTACAGTGAATGAGTTTGGATGTTTGTCAACGGCACTTCCAATCAAATCCTATGCAACACTTTAACAGTTCATTACTCCAGCGCAAGTTTTTAAAAAAAATTTTATAAAAGTTTCCCAGGCAGCAGTAGCTCAGCGGTTAAGATGTTGGACTACGGATCGGAAAGTCACGAGTTTAAACCTCAGCATCACCAAGCTGCTACTGGTGGCTCCTCGCACACGGCCTTTCATCCACAACTGCTCGGTTGTATAACTGAGATAAATGAAAGTCTCTCAGGATGCCGAATGCTGTAAATGTGCATTTAAAACCGTAATAGAACAATAATATGCTTTAAATTATACATATAAAATAATCATTTTACTGATTGTGGATTCAGTTCTGCGAATGCAAACTTTATTTTCTATTAAAAAGCCGCATACTTCATTGAACCTGTCGTGTTTATTACAGTAAAGTTTACTTTCAAGCCTCGCCAAAATTATATGACAAATAAATGATATCAGAAGAGGCTACGCTAATATGTAAGGAAACACGTATGTTAAGACGCTGTAGGAAACTAATCAACAATATATCGACGGGTGTTTATTGGGAGTCGGACACGCTGGCCATCGGCTTTTCAGCTCCGTGTGTGTGTTAGCTGTTGCACTGTCACTAGTGTATTAATGGACGCCTGGGATTTGCCTTGGAGCTCCTGTCAGAGCTGCTGTTATAGGAAATAAATCAACATCTTCCGAGCAATCAGGATCAAGAATTCAACAGAGATAAAATATGTGCGTGGTAGCCTGCTATTCTCATTCTGACTGATGCCAGCCTAAAGGTTTGCGCTGAGATATTAAGAGGTAGTTTTCATTACGTTCTCTGACAAATTGTCGTAATGAAAAGTTGTCTTATTCACGTCGAATATTCAGTCACAAAAAAAGGAACGTGAAAAATGTTATCATTATAATTCTGTTTAAATTCATTTGAAAACAAAAAAAACGTTGAAACAGTACCACAAATCTTGTTTCCTGTGCGAGTGTGTGTGATACTAACTGAGAAACTGAGATGACTCAAACCTGCTGTTATAAAGGCTCAGTCTCCTGTATATTTCTATCAGGAGTCAACCTGCAACTCATCCTTCTGTACATATGAGATTCGTCCTAGTCGTTTCCCACCGATCACCTCAACACATCTGGACAGATGATCACTTCTCTATTTCCACTGCAGTAATGTTAAGAGGTGACGAAGCTGATTACACCCAGAGATTGTACTGACTAAAGCCTGCAGTCTCACAAAAGGTCTTCCACAAACACCCTTCGACTAGTTTCACCTGAGGCAGGTTGCAAAACAAAGAATTTTAGACACATAACAGAAAAGGCTTTTAAGAAGCAGAACGGAGACAGCTCAGAGAGAAAAATAAAGACTGGACGTTTCTGTCGACATCATTAGCAGCTACTATCCCTGTCGGTTCTCTTTGCAGGAAAAGAAAATGAATCTCAGGACAGAATCACGTCTTGGTCGGATTAGGAAGAATCGAGATTTTACAGTCACAGATTTCGGAAAGGGACAAAGTGGGAGACCTAAACGCAGACATCTTGGATTTTTGATCTCACAGTGTGAGAATCACTGCGAGGGTTAAACCCAGTAAATTAATACAGAAACCGCTGCCAGGTAAAAGTACACACACACACCTCAGAATAATGAGAGAGAGAGAGAAAAGGATGGAGAAGGGGAAGGGGAGGGGATAGAAACAGGGAAAGAATATATGAGTGAGAGAGAGAGAGAGGGAGAGAGAGAGAGAGAGAGAGAGAGAGAGAGAGAGAGAGAGGGTAGAAAGAAAGAATGTGTGAGAGAATAGAAGGGGATTGAAACAGTGGGGAGGGAAGGGGAGGGGGTAGAAAGAGAGGGTAGAAAGAAAGAGAGCAAGAGGGAAGGTGATAGAAATAGGTAGATAGAAAGAGGACAGACAGAAAAGGAAAAAGAGAGAGAGAGAGAATGTGGGGGTGGAAGAAATAGAGGGGTAGAAATAGAGGGGTCAAAGGAAGAAAAAGAGGACAAAAGGGGGAAGAGAGAGAGAAAAGGAGTGATTGAGAGAGAGGAAGAAATAGAGATCAAGGTAGAAAGAGAGGGTCAGAGGTAGAGAGGAGAGAGGAAAGAGAAAGAGTGAGAGAGAGACTACACAGTTAAATGCATGTATTATTTGCATATTACATTTCTGTTGTTATTCTGTGATTTGTTTCTGAGGTTTGGCAATGTGAACATCCATATCTGGCATGCCAATAAAACACCCTTTCGTGAATCTTGAGAGAGAGAGAGAGAGAGAGAGAGAGAGAGAGAGAGAGAGAGAGAAGAAAAGGGGGGGAATCTTAAGTCTTGAGAGAGAGAGCGATCTTGAATCTTGAGAGAGAGAGAGAGAGAGAGAGAGAGAGAGAGAGAGACAAAGTGCAGTGATGAATACGTGGAATGTGTGCTGTATGTGTTTTATTTGGCCCTCGCATTTCAGGTCCACAAACAAAAAAAGAAATCAAAAACAGAAGAATAAATCATCTGCTTTACAGCGGTAAGTTCATCAGTATGTGGTCGAGGCGAGCGCACACGCAGCTCTAACGTCTCGGCCGCGGTGATAAATGAACAGCACAAACCTCTCAGACGCTTACAGAACTCTACACTGAATCATTTCCTTTTTCTGATGAATATGAGGTGAAGCAATGAGGTAGAAACCACTTCTTTAAACTTTTTTCCCCCCCTGCAGCTGTTGTGGGTGAACACTGATACGAGTGGGCAGATGGAGCCGTAACACCGACCTCAGCACTGAGCTCAGCCTGGAGCCATGTTTCCATATTACACTTTCAATTCACAGTGTTTACGTACACCATTTATCCTGCTTTATAGCATCGGCACAACGCTGTGTTTAAAGATCAAGAAATCATTAACTGGGATGCATTTATTTCTCAACAGAACTTGAATAAATTACTGAGGAAACAAAACAACAAAAAAGTCGAATGATGAATTCATCAGCTAGAGCCAGGCAGGAAATTAAAATCTCTAGTGTGATGAAACAAAAAAAAGACTTAGCTACGTGATATTAATAACACTGATACTACAAACGTCCAGTAAGGGTCATTAATAGGGGTAAGAAAATAATTTCATAAATGCCTTTTTCTAATTTTTTTTTTTTTTTACTATAAACACACTGTTTTTCAAACTCGAAAAAAAGGCAGATGGATAGAGTTCATCAAAGCAATAAAGAGAAGACGATCTCCATTTGTCTGGTAATTAAACCTACATCAATTTAAACCTTGACATAATAATATCATTAGGGCTGCACAATTTGATTAAAAAAATAATAAAAACTTTTCAATTATTACAAATATTGCTATGACACTAGTTGAAACTAGTGTGATTTGTTTGTTTGAAAGTGCAATTATTGTTTTTGTCTTTACTTTTTCTCTTATATTTATACACTGTCTTTTATTATTTGCATAATTTTTTCTTTCCCCGCTGTAGAACAAATAAAAGGATATCTTCTCATTAAATGTACCATTTTTTTTTACATATTTATCTAGGTTAACAGCAAACAACGGCATGGATGTTCTCCATTTAAAAAATTAAACTCCATTTTTTTAAAGAAACATTTAAATTAATCAGAAAAACCCGCATGTCTATATTACCTGTAATAAATTGCAGCCTTTTGTACAGCTCCATAATTTGATTTCGATTAGATTCATGCGACTAATTGTGCAGCATTAAATGTTATGAATCTATCTATCTATCTATAGGATGTCCATGAGGCTTTGTGCAGCATGAAATATGAAAAATACATCTGTCCATTCATTACATCCATCTAAAACCCTGTTTGTTTTTTTTTAATCTGTGCACTGAATACTGGATGTTTTTTTTTTTCAAAACTATGGAATATGCTATTAGGCAATTAAGTAACAACAACAGAAATGATTTTAAGAGATGAAGGTCGGCCTTTCTGGAACAGTTCTTGTAAGAACGTTATTGTCAAGTGCATTCACAAAAAACCATCAAGCACCATGATGACACTGGCTCTCATGAAGACCTTCCTAGGAAAGCAAAAAAACTAAATTTACCTCTGCTGCAGAGGAGAAGTTCATTTAGAGTAACCAGCCTCAGAAATCACCAATTAACAAACAGCACCTCAGATTAGAGCCATAATGAAGGCTTTAGAGGGTATTAGCAGCAGACACATCTCAATGTCTCTGTTTCAACGGAGATTTTTATTTATTTAGGTCCTCCAGTCCTCCAGGGAATCAGCGTTTACAGTACCTGTGGCGACGATGTCATAACTGCAAACTTTCCAGCTCAGAACGTATGCTTGGCTAAAATACTCCAAATTCCATGAATTCCATTTTGTTCACTAATGAAATATCAATTTGAATTCTCATCTCTCTCAGTATCCTGTCCACATGGTCACATATGCCTCAAGTTGTGGTTTATTCATCTCACACACAGGATATTTGAAGAAGGATTGATTTGGAATTAACTAACACAAATAAAGGACTCTTGGAAAAAGGAAAAAAAAAGAAAGAAAAAGGAAAAACGATGTGGAGTTTATTTACACGTGACCCGAGGCTATTAAAGGGAGTCGGGTTGAGGACGAGGACACGCAGATATTAACTCCATTCCTTCTGGGAGCACAAAGGTCGGGGAAACAGAAACACTGCAATAAGCTCAGGAGATGAACATGAGGAGGGGGTGTTTTGAATACCAGTGCATGCCTCCCTCTTGATTGCCCTGAAACCACTTCAAGTGTAAAGTCTGCTTAATTTGGAGGAGCTTCTGACTGCCACGATTTTGATTACGAAAACAAGCAGAAGATAATGTTGAATAATAAATAAACAAATACTATACACATTTCACTAATTCACAATGTTAGATAGGGTTTGACATACTGTAGGAGACGACGTGGTGGCCTTTTGATTGGTCAGTTGCTTTCCCACAATGGCAGTAACCGTTTCTGCTATCATCCACCTGGCCACACCTCTTCGTAGTGCTATAGATATTATTATACAACATATAATAATATGTTAATAAGCAATCTGATTTGTGTGGACAAGAGGCATTCCATAAGTGGTGATAATGGACCGTGTGATGAGCTCTCGACCAGAACTCCATGTTGGACTTGCTACGTTTCTTTCATACACATGTTGGACCACACCAAAAACCAACCATACTGAACATCTGAACTTGCACGTCGCACAGGACATACATGTTGAACATTTCTAACTATTGCAATTTAAAGATGGACAACCACTGCTGCTCATCATTTCATTTCACTTCATTTCACACTCCATGACCACCCACACTGCTGATGTTTGCACACTGCACACACTGCATATACTTTAAATGGTTTATTCATACAGATCATATTTTTTACATTTGTATACCATAACTGTCGGTCGCCGCATGGGTGACAGTAGATCTGTACGGTTCACATTACTGAGGCGAGAGCAGCTGCCTGCCAAAACCCACGTTCAAAACCGATCACGGGCGCATTTTAACAAGATAATGTTGTCTTCTTAAAGAACACTATGTATCCTTAATAACAGTTTCAACATCGTTCTGCCTACAACCTTGTGCCTACAACAGAATCACACATCAAATGTGATATTGCTTTAACAAACACAACATCATACACACAGCCTGAATCACATTTCTACAAACCTACTTAGCCAGGCAAAAATATTTTGCATGTTTATTCAGTGGTCGTTGAAGTGGCTAAGAAGCTTCCTGCTAAATAACACTAAAGCAGACACCGTACACCCTGCTAGCACTCCAACTCAGAAGTGACACGAGTCAAACTGGATACTATTAAATTACCTGTAACAGTTTCCTCCACTGTCACCACGTCCAGGCCAAAATCATTACTCACAAGTTTCCTCACACTGCCTAATTTACACTTAATTTGTGAGAATTTGTTGTTGTTTTTGTTCAAAACAAGAGAAGCCACCTCACAAGTGTACTAGATGGTAAGTGACTGTGTAAGGTGTACTGTGCTGGTTTCTGCAAAGACTCTGTCTGAATCCTTCTTACATACGATGACGTAGTGAGTAGATTAGATTTGCAAAAGATATGGAGCGACATTTCCGGTTACACATAAACAGGGGGGAAAAATCCCAGCTTTAATAGTTAAGCATATTTACAGTACAATACAGCATCCGTCAACTATGAGGGCAAAAAAAAATCATTCATTAATCATAAGTGAGGAAGAAATGTTTAAATTGCTCATGATCTTGATTTTGCGTTTTTTTTTTTTACGGAAATAAAAAGAAATGGAAAAGAAAAAAAGTACGGGATAAAAGTATGGAAAAAAGTTAAGACTATAATTATCAGTTTTTAAGCAAATAATTTTTAAAAAAGGCCACAGTGTATTTGTAGAAATAGTTATATCGAGCTTTCCTGAAAATTGTATCAGAAACCTGAAATAACTTTTTACAACATCATCAAATCATATTGCCTTTAAACTTGTACAGAATTAAGAATCGTTAAACATAGCTGTTCTAACGATTTCATTAAATAACCCTACTAACAGCTCTGATTATCATCTCATACACAACACTCACATCCTCACAGAGTCAAATCGAGCTCTCTAATGCTCATGTCTTGCCCTGCATTCATAGCACAAGATCTGTTCTGGCTCCGTCACCAACAGTGGATCACATCAGAAAATATCCTTAATCCACTCATACATCGCTCCACTTCCTTTCATTTTGTCATTGCCTTTTTTAAAAAAATATTACATATTGTATATATTAGTGCCACATGACTTAAACCCCACTAGTTGTTTTTTGTGCCGAAGGATGCACAAGTTTTAATTCTCAGTCCTGCCAATAACTGTTTGTGTGATTACTTAACATTTGATACAAACACAAATATTAGCTGTAGTTTCTGGTTAGTTTGTACAGCTGGTACTAGGAAAGCTTCATCACACAGGCTGGTCTTAAAGCTCCTAAAACACTGAGCACTTCTTAGTTGATTCTTCTAAGTTTTTAATAAACATCACTTGTTTACTGAAGCGAATTTAATTCCTTTTAAATACTCTCAGTTTAAAGGCAAATCAAATGTAATAAATTTGGATTTTAAACTGTCACGGCATTTCAGTATCAAATGAACACCAAGTTCTTCCAAAAAAAAAATAAATAAATAAATAAAAAGAGGCAGACCACAGGAGCGAGGACGATATTTCGAAACATGACATTACCGCTCTATATCGTGCGACGGATCATCGGTGAACGCCTGAGGATAATTTTAGTGCTGACATTTTCCACTCGAGGCACACAGATCTTAGGGGGAAAAGCAAACTGTTCAACAAAACGCCCTATACCTCGTCACCCATGTCCTGATACAAAGAATAGGTCAAGACCGAGTTCAATGTCTGAACACACAACATTATTAGGAAGTGCTTAAACGAGCAGACGTGTAATTCTGTAATGTAAATCATTCTGGATATGAACATCTGCCACGCTGCAAAAAATAACCTGGAGGAATAGATTTTTGGTCGTGCCAGGAAATTGTTGTGTCTTAAAACAGATTCATCAACTTTGCATTAAAAAAAAAAAAGAAAGAAAAAAAGAAATCATAAATTATTGATGAATCTGTCCGCTCTCCCATTCTCTCTCTCTCTCTCTCTAATCTCTAATCTCTCCACATGGCGCTGCTTGTTATAGATACAAGCCTAAATGGAAATCAAGGACAAACAGTACTAGGTCAATGTGAAGGACACGGACGATTACAAAACATGCACAGTGGACTACTTTTTTTTTTTTTTTAGGGGTGGGGGGGGAGAAAAAAAAAAAAACATACACCCTTTAACCAAGTGCTATAGAAAAAAGTCTGCAAACAAGCACCTGTGAGTGATGCCTAACAGCGACTACAAACGTGTGCATGTGCACATGTGCGCACACACATGCCAACTGTTTATGTAGATGATCTGAAACTGTACTAGAGCTTCCACGTCCCATCTGTACACTTCTAATGAACAGGTTTTCAAAACCACCTGTTCAGGGCTGAAACAGGTCACCACCAGACTGAGTAAGGGGGAAAAAAAGTTAAATAAAAAAATGCTTACACATGCACAAAAAACCAACAACCTTTAAAACCCAAGCAGTACAGAACTGTGCCAGCAATACAGCATAGGTCAATGATGATAATTTTTTATTTTTTTTTAACTGTGTGCTTATATAGAAGCCTTGCGGGTGTGTCAGACTTTAAACTGTGCATATGGGTTTTCGGATATGTTAGGTAGAACGAAAGATCATTACTTTTATAAACAGTCAATTTTATAAAGGAATTTGTGATTTTTTCTGGAATATGGAAACGAATATGCAAATATATATATTTGCATATTGCATATATATATATATATTTTTTTTTTTTTTTAAGCATTCTATTTCACATATATTTTATCACATTTTTCTATCAGAAAAGTATGTGATAGTTTGTATCTGTGCTATTTATTTGTGCGTATGTTACCAATTTTCACGTTTTTTTTTTTTTTTGCTCAATCATGTGTATATAGTTGGTTAAAATGAAAAACTTCAATCCATCATATTGCTATAGATTGCGCTGAAAAAAAAGGATACATTACTCTATACTGTATAATTCTGAACCCTATACATGTTTATTTTACATAAATCTGCAAAACAAATAATGGATAAAATGCTAAGGTTTTCTTCTTCTTTCACACAACCAATTCAAACAAGTGACACCTGGTGCTCGCTGCAGGATGCCATATTAAAGCAAATTAACCCGATATAATATTAAAAGTGATGACCATACTTGACTTGAGTCAAAGCATAAACAGGACACCATACCACCATGTGGAGTCTCTTTTTTTTTAAATCATTTTTATGCATTTCTAATGTGAAATATTCAACATTTAACAGGAAATCACCAGCACACATTTCCCTCCAGGTTGCTCACAGCATGAACACACAACACCTGATATAGGCTTAGAAAAATACACAAAGACAAATAAGACAAAATCTTATTATTTAAGACAGGAGACAGTGAAAAGTGTTGGATTTTTTTTCTGCCTTATATAGAGAGAGAAATGATGCTCCAAGATGGAGCCCTCTAGCAGCCACTAGTGTTATTAGCTAAGCAGCTAGGCTGATGCTGACCATTTCATCCCAGTTGCAAAATAAAACACACAGATAAAGCAGTTAAATAACGCGGCGATGTATAAAGACGATTCATTTGAATCATTAGCAATATAGGAATCTGATAAAACTTTTTTCTAAAAGGGGTGAAAAAGACAAACTTGGCATCTACAGGGAGAAAAACGGACAGCGCTCGCGCTCAACATCAACACCTGGCTCAATCCCAATTTGTCACAGTCTCCCCTATATAAGTGCCCTATACAGGGTGTGAACGAGCTGCATGGCAGTGCACTATATCTCCAAACCGGAGCCGATTGGGATTCGGCCAATAACATGTTAAAGCCGAGGGAGCTTCTAGAGAACTCCCCGAGCGCATAAGTCTACAACATTAACATCAGCCTCGCCTGCAAAACAAACAAACTCAGCCCAAAGTAAAACACAAACGCTGCACATAAGCAGCAGGTGAACTCAAACACGCACAATACAGCTCCCGGTCTGTCAATTTAAGCGCCAAAGGAGCGCAGCGGTTTTACCTTCAGTTCCGCACTCTCCGCCATCTTGTAGTTCCCTAGCGCAGGCCATGACGTAGTCGTGTCACGTGGAGAGGGGGGCACGCGCGGCTCGGCTCGAGGGCGTCATCGCGCACGCTCCCCCCCCCAAAATTGACGCAAATCAATTAACCCACAATTCATCTGTGATTTCGTGCATTAGCAACGAGCCATGATCTGATGAGTGCTTCTGCTCAGCTTTGCATCAACATTCAAGCCACGTGGAAATGTGTATAGTTGGATTTTTTTCTTTTCAAACATGAAAATGTGCCTGAATTTCTTTTTAAAATCACATTAAAAATTTTATTTGTCACATACACAACCATACACAGTGTGATATGCAGTGAAATGCTTATACAACTGCCCCTGACCTAAAAAAAAAGACTTTCTCTGTGAGAAATAAATGTAAAAAAATGTTTACCCTGCATTGATTGATTGCTTAACAAACATTCAAGAGTGGTTGATTTGATTTAAAACAAAGACATTTTTTGTTTAAAAAAAAAGGTGCGCGAGATTCGTAAAACTGATTCGGAGAGACTTCGAGAAAGCAAGAGAAACATCAGGAGAGA
>QMIH01000099.1:93491-109455 GCA_003987875.1 Clarias batrachus
TTCTAGTTTTGTTCACCTAATAATGCTCCATGATTTGTTGACTTCAGTTTTTGCTACTAAAAATATGCAAGTGTCACTTTTACACCTTATCACTTCTTATTCCCCAAACTTCAATGCTCACCCCTGACAATCTGCAGCTGCTGCACCATCTCCTCTCGATAGGACAGCTCTCTCTTCATCTGGTCCTGAAAATTATCTGGTAAAGTCAACATGCACAAAGTCACTAACTCAAAAAAAAAATTAAGCACTTTATTTGTTTAATCTACTCAAGTCTTTCATCTCTAGTGTTGTTCAAATGTCTCACTCTGATCTAAATTACCTTTCAAATTTTGGAACTCCCTTTCCATTTTCTTCCTGAGCTCCATTTGCTCCACCAGCTGTTTCTGGAGTTCCTCTATGAGACAGAGATAGAAAGAAAATCACCAATTAATTAATAAACCATTATCACTGCTACAGCGAAGGCCTTCGGAGAAACAACAAAAGAACTTCGTGTGTTATAATTAAAAGCAAGATATTTAACGCATTTTCATGTCACGCTTATATGCTTTTAAATATGCATTACGGAAAACGATCCGTTCCTAAAGAAAGGAGGCGCGAGCGCGTGCTGCGGTGTCGTGGCGCGTGAGCTCACGGTAATAATGAGACCCGCAGCCTCGGGCTGTGTGCACGCGCCTCTGCCTAATGCATATGCAGTTCAAGGGCGTTTTGGAATAATGCACACTGGCTTCATTTTCTCTTTTGCTTAAAAATAACATAAAAGCAGTTAACATTTGATAGGTTAAATAATAATAATAATAATAATAATCACATTGGGACATAGAAGAAACCTTTTTGGAAAAACACACTGACGTTCACACCATGCACTCGATTCTTCACATTGTTTATTTCTAATTTCTCAACGCAACCTCGTTTATTTAAAAAAAAAAATATTCATAAAATATATGTTACGAATATGTTTTAAAATGTGCATCAACGAAAACAACTCCTAAACACGACTAAATTATTTTGCATTCCTTATATGTAACTTAAGATGATTAAAAATAAATAGAAAATAGATATAATAATATAATAGCAAAAAATATATAATAATAATAACAAATGCATATTACATTGAAATACATTAAACCCTCTCACCTTTCGCCATGTGCTCGATGTCTTTTTCAATTAATGGGAATCTTCCATCAGTCCTAGATGCACCTTCAACTGAAGGGGGGGAAAAAAGAAGAGCTTAAAATATGCAGAGATATTAATTCGGAGATCAGAGCCTCAGATTTGAATACATGATAGTGAAATTCAGATCAAATGAAAGAGCAAAGCGGAAGCAGGTACAGAGCTGCACTCACGCTCAGGGTCTTTAGAAACGCTCAGGTGGTCGTGACGGGATTTCTGCGATTCCCAGTCATCCTCATGCACAACAGCATGGCTGTATCTGTGTGAATCTGATCATACAAATGTTGCATCATCATTATTGTTATTATTATTATTATTATTAATATACCATGCAACTTAACTAAATTTTCAAATGATTAATGATAATCTAGACAGCATGTATTGTGTAATATAAGGGAAAATTGTTTTACTGTGAGATTCTTGGATCACAGGATATTTAGCCGCTGGAACTGAGTTCAGTGAAAGCCCTGCGTCCTTTTCGGCAGCACACACCTGCCAAAATCCAAACAGCTAATTACAAAACAAGCACAACCCCAATCATGTGCAATCCTCCTATTCTCCCCTTCTTTTGCAGAATATGTGCAGGTTAACATTAGTGCTCAAATCCACAAATGATCCGCACCACATTAATGCAAATTGTTCCCGCTGAAAGTTAACCTGGAACAGTGGAAATGAGAGAGAGAGAGAGAGAGAGAGAGAGAGAGAGAGAGAGAGTCATTTGCTCTAAGGACCCAGGGGAGCCTTTCTCACAAACACGTTCCTGCCCGCAGGCCAAATAAATTAGATTTGGCCATTTATTCTAAACTTTCAATTTAGGACAATTACTCCTTTGTTCCCCCTTCTTTGTTTTAGAGAATAAACACGTGGACATCAGGAAAAAGACACATTTGGTTAATAAATATCACACACTCAGTCATGCACTGTACACCTAGTGACAGTGTTTCCTAAAGGTCTGGAGTTATTAATGATATCTTACTAATTTGTAATAACACCTACACAGATTAATTAAGATCTGTTAGTTTCATTCATTTATAATTACTGACGTTTCATTTGATCCAGTCTTAAATAAAAACTGTTAACTAAAGATATACTCTAAAAATGACTTCACCCGTCTTTGGTGAACATTGCTGTTACACTGTTATCTTTTAAACACACACACCTTTATGTTGACTTTTTATAATAATGAGTGTGTTAACGGTTGCGTTCACTTTTGTATGAATTCTCACTCACACTCACATCATATGCCGGAGTGTCGTTACTTTTTGATGCTCTGTCACTCAGCCTGTCTTCTCCCAGGTCCTCGTGTCTGCCCTCCTCGTACTCGTCCTCCTCATCTTCCTCTTCCTCTCTGCTCCTCCTCACTTCTTCTCCGTGACCCGGCCGGGCGCCGATCTGCCTCACCGGACTCTGTCGGTCCTCCACAGACAGCTGAACCGATTCCTCGTCATCATCCTGCGTATCCCGGTTGGACTCCACGTCCACTTCCGGTTCTCCGACGCTGTCGACTTCCGGTGAGGCAGACCTGTAGCTGGAGGTCTCGCTGACAAAGTCCGGGGACAGGTGACCCGCGGGCGGCGCCGCGTACGCGTCCCGGTTGCCGTAGAGCTTGGCTATGCTCTCTGCGTCCTTGACGACGGGCCTAAACGCGGAAACGTAGCTAGACTTCCGCGGCGGAGACGCCGCGTGACCGTCGGTCGACCTCAGCTCGTCGGCGGATTTGTCCTCCAGAGACTGCGAGCTTGAGCAGCGCTCGGTGTCTCTGGGAGTGCTGCTTCTCGGACGTTCGTGCTCGGAGATGTCCGGATCACTCTGGCGGCTCCCGGCGAGCTCGTGTGGCTTTTGCTGTGGCTGTGCGTGCTGATAGGGCGGCAGGGGCAGAGCGCCCGTGGTGGGCCAGAACATGGGGAACGACGGGTACAGGCTGTCCTTAGTGCCGGCCCAAAACACACTCGGTACACCGGTCTTGTTTTGCTCGTTCGTTCCGTCGTCTTTCTTTTGACACAACCCGAACGGAGAGAAGCCGTACGGATGCGGGAAGAGTGGCGGCGGGATTTTTTGCAGCATGCCAAAGCTTTTGCTCGGCACCGGGATCACCGGGTAACTGCGCGCGCCGTTGGCGAGGCCGAGATTCGCGCGCTCTTCGTCGCAGCGCAGGGTTTTGTGCGGGATTTCCGGTGACGCGGCCCGTCTCACATGACCCGGGCCTTGCGATTTCAGAGGCGACATATCGCAGCCGCTCCCGGGCATCGTCCTTTTCCTGCTGCCGCCGTTAAACATGGCCTTCACGTCCTCCCAGGCGTGAGAGATGTCATCGGGCATGTGCTTGTCCGCGAGTTTCAGGTGGCGCCTCCAGGAGTTAAAGTTCGCCGCGTCTGGCTGTGTGTATTTGGACTCGGGCGTGCGGTGCGAGTGGAAGATGAACTTGTTCGGAGAGAAGTACATGCTGCAGTACGCGCACTTGATGCACTTGGCGCGCGAGCTGTTATACCTGGCGGGGATGAAGTTGCCCCTGCAGCCCCACGCGCACTCGTGCGAGACGTCGAACGCGAAGTTCTCTGGCAGTTTCGGGGGAGAGTGCGCGCCCAGGAACGACTTGCAGAGCCTTTCCGCCTCCCGTTTGGTGATCATGCCGCAGCGGCGCGAGGAGATGGGCATGGCACCGGCGCGTCTCAGGATCTCCAGCTGCACCGGTGTGCACTGCACGCACGTGATACCGAGAGCTACGCGCCGGTTGTGAATCTCGTTGTAGCTATAGCTCTTCAGCAGAGTGTTGGAGATCTGGGCCAGGCACAGGCGCTCCTGGCCGTCTATGACCAGAGACACGATGGGCACACCGTACAGAGACGTCTCGCTCACTTGGTTAGGTTTCAGCGCCGCGCCGCCGCCGGAGAACGGAGACACATCCCGTTTAGAGTGCGGCGGAGAGCTGGCGTCCGGTGCAGAGGCCAGGGGCGCGCTTATCGGCTCCATTCCCTGCAAAGCTGTAGAAGAGTACCATTAACACTTATCATCTCAACCCGCTAACACTGCAGCTAAAATATTTATTTATTTATTATATATAGGGATGAACGAATACTGTACGAGTGAATTCAGCACTGAACAAATAAATACTGCATATCATCATCATCATCATTATATTATTATTATTATTATTATTATTATTGCTGCCTGTTTTGCTGTATTATCATTATTATCATTATTATACAACAAAACAGGATTAACAACACTATTATTACGAGGAGAATGTTAATTAAAATACACTGTATTTTCAACGATCTCCTATTATTTAGGCATTTCTGCTGTTTTTTGGTAAAATACTGTTATTTAATAAATGTAATAAACTGTTGGTCATTAACCTTATCTACTATTTTTTGCTCCTGATTTATATAATTTCAATCTATATACCTAGCCCATGACATAGTAGAAAATATTACAACATTCCTTCCTAAGAAAAAAGTCTGTAATTTGCCTTAGTAAAATAACATAAAAATTAAATAACTAATTATTTTAGACTGCCTGTTTAACTGTTATAAATATTATAAATAATATGGAACAAGAACCTTCACTCATTCTACGAAAATGAATCTTACAAAAATAATAAAATAAATACTTAAAAAAGAGGAAGATGATATTATTTTTGGACTAGGAACACCCCGCTTATCTGCTTTTACAGCGGAATAAGGCAGACTGTTCGTCAAAGCCTGAGCTTTAATCACTAGGACGCTACAAGAAGAGTGATTTATAATGTGAAATATTCTATTTATCATCTTTTGATATGAACTCGATTTCTGATCAGTTCTTATCAATCGAACTACACACTGTTCACTTTTCACGTCCCTGCGCATTCGTTACACAGAAATGCGTTGTGCAAGTTGTAGCACTGATGATTTTGAGCTGATGAAGACATTCACACAACCATCATGCACCGAGAATAATGATGATAATATTGCATGTGAGAAACACTCACCTTTTTAACGAAATCAAATCAGCAATATACAGAATCTCGTCGAATTACTGCAATGAGCAGCGCAATAACCCTCCAGATGTCCAATAACGAAATGAAAGACACACAGTAGAGTCTCTCTCTCTCTCTCTCTCTCTCTCTCTCTCTCTCTCTCTCAGAGTAGTAGGGCAAACATTTCCATTCGTCTCAGGCAAAGAGCATGGAGCGACCGCATGGCAGTCCGGGCCACTTCTTGTCAGACTGAATGAGGGGAACAGACGAAAATAAGGACAGGACACACCCACAGAGACACGAGCCACGCGGAAGATTAACCCGTTTATCGCCGAGACAGGTGGAGACAATGCGCGCGCACACCAGCTTCAACACTTGAGATAGATAGATAGACAACAATAACAACAATAACAACAAAATAATAATAATAATAATAATAATACGTGATATTAACACAAAAATATTGTTCCCCCAGGCCATACAGAATAAATCTTCATGAAATATAAAAATTCTCAATTACCAGTGTTTTAAAAAGTATTATTATTATTATTATTATTGTTGTTCTTGTTGTTCCATCGTTAATATTCGTCCGTATTGCACTGACATGTGGTAATCACACAACAGACCTTCATTACGAATTTGCATCGAAACTTTGCCTCCAGGCTGCTCGTGCGCCCCAGGGCACTTCGCCTAAACTGCGCGTGCGGTCTCGCGCTCCGTCGTTCCCTATGCCCGCAGGGCCCTATAGGTAAACGCTGCACATTTGTTTACCACACACACACATACACACACGCCAGTGAGAGCGGATCCCGTGTACAAACACTGATATATTATAGCAATAGGCAGAGGGAAGTGCTGGAACCCTATATGTGCACATTAACTATTTAAAGCCCGATCAATGCCCTTCAGTTAACCCCAACTCAAAAACTGACGCACAGATATAGCTAGTCATGATGGAGTCAGCATTGCATCGTGTAATATAATAATAATAATAATAATAGTCTTAAATTGTCTGTTCAAATTATTTCTAAATGTCATACTTCATACAACACACTGGAATTATCAAGAATAGTTTATATATAAAAAATAATAAAAACGAATAATTTTAAGTGTCCCGGAAGCTGTTTGTTGTTTTAAATTACAGCAAATTCCTGACATTAGAAAACGTTTGTTTCATTTTCGACGAAAGCACAAACGAAATCCAAACGTTTCAGTTTAAGCAGAGTATTAAAAAACCCAAGTGGCATTCGAACTGCTTTATATGACAGCTGTAAAGTTTAAACAATCCTGAGGAAAAAAGGGTACTAAACTGCACCTCTCCTTGCAGTGGTACTTGCATCAAGTATATATCTTCAGTCGAAACGTGAATGCAGTCTGTATTCCAACATACGCTTCTGATCCTATTTAAAGCTTATTTATTAAAGCAATTATTATATGGCAAATCGTATTGTACTATATATTAGTATCTTACGTCATTATTTTTGGACGTATCATCCAAAGTGTATAATTAGCCTAAATAAAATTCAATGCAAATGATCCACCTCTTCAAAATTAAATTGTAATTAGCATTTAATTGAGTTGATTTCATGAGGAAAAAAAAACAAGCTATCTAAATGCATGTATTTGTATTTGCATTGTTTTATGTAATTTCATCTGGGGGTCACTAATAGAGACGGGATGGTTGTAAAACGTGCCAAGTGTCGCGGGGCCACCCGCCTGAGCTTAATGCAATATTGATGGTGAGGGAAACTTTAACCCGACTCGGCCCTGAGCGCGTCCTCTTTCACCATACAAGAGGCTTCGCTCTGCTCCAACAATAATTACAATTTCACACTGTAATTATTCCTTCCCTGTTAATTATTTAGAGCACAGGCTGACTGCGACACGGTTATGGCGGGGAGGCTGGGTGATGTGATAATAATAATAATAATTATTATTATTATAATAAATACAAATACAACAAATATTAAATAAAAAGTAAAAATGACTAGATCTTTTAAAATCAAAACTGGAAACCACCTAAACCATACACGACCAGCTACGGATTATGGCGAATTATTTCTTATTTATTTATCCCAAATAGTTTTTTTCACCTCTTTTTCTGTTTTTCACATGCAACGGCATATACAAGGCCACGCCATCACACAATCCCATACAATATACTGAAGTCTGAACTCCTCTCTAGTCTAAGTCTTACAGTGGCTCATATGTCGCTGGCTATTTTTGTGCTACTCGTTTTTTTTCCTTATTAATAATTAGCAACAAAGAGGTTAAGATTAGTTTAAGGTGCAGCCCTTTTGTTTGCAGTACGACATGACTGTGACATGCTTTTAAGTAATCAATGCTTGTTTGAGGCACAATTTAATCAATAGGATAAATATTGTATTTCAGAAACATCTGGCATTATTAGTTCATTAATAGCTTACTAGATATTCTATTACACAGATGTAGAAACGAATTAGAGGGACAATATAGTCAGACAAAGTTCAAGGAAAAATAAGAACATTGTGCTGACTGTAGACCATAATGTACTTAGTATAATATCAAATTAAGATATTAATCTAAGGGTTTATTGGGTTGATTAGGTTTATTGGATAAAGAGTTTAGATTATACTCTAAATATGCCTGATTTCAGTTGTTTCACATTTTATTGTGGAACCTAAATAGATTGGCACATAATTAAATTGTGTGATTAATTTCACTCCAGGTCTACATTTTACTTTGTACAGTGATGTTAAAGTGTTTCTGTGATAATCCTGTTCAGTCCAGTCCAGATCATATCCCATACCCTAAATAATACAATAACTAGAACAGAATTCATACCAAGATATAGGTCTATAGTGATAATGAATATAACTTATTAGAAAAGAAACATCCAATTGGTTAGGAAAGGCTCTGAGTGTTTTGACTAGTGGTGTACACACTCTTCATAGTGCGCGGGAGAAACCTAATCCTTCCTTTTCATCTCAGCCACTCATGAGGCTTCATTCCCACTTACTGTTTCAGCATATTACAGGCCTTCACATCTCCCGCATACCACATTACAGACAAGAACATTGAGGGTTTATATGTTGTGTCGGCTAGTTAAACACTTCTGAAAAGAAACTGAAAACTAAAGATACAGGAGAAAAGGCTTCCAATCCAGAGAATAGCTATATGATCTGCTCTTGAGGAGATCTAAAGGGAAAACAAGCAGGTTATATAAAAAGCACAAGGTCTAGTTTCTGGAGGTCACAAGAGAGATTGGCACATAAATCAGTGCCAGAGTCATTCAGAGGGAGACGTTTAATAACCGTACCAGATGAAAGCCAGTGTAGTACAGTAACCAGCTCTATCAGCGGCGTCTAAAAGCCACATGACCCCAAATAAATTCCACTTTAGCACCAGATCAATCAGCTCTGTTCATATTGATCTCGCTCGGCCTGACACTCCTTAAGTCGCCTGGCCGCAACCTTTTTTGTTTCAGGTGAAAATAGCATTTCGATTACTGTTTTTTTTTTATTAGGAAAAGGATTGCTACAAGAGGTTCTCCATGGTCTGAAAATTAAGTGGTGACATTTTAATTACTGGACATTGATAAAAGGATCTGGGTAATAGCAGTGAAAAGCGGCAGCTCTGTTCTTCCGGCCCGACCGTGCTAATCGAACCGGACCGTTGTGGGAAAGCTCGAGCCCTGAGAGCAACTCAAACTGCTGCCCACTGCAAAGGCACAATTTCTGGTCATATTAGAGGTATATGATTTAATTTTGTTTGCTAAGACAGCAAAAAATATTTCTAGCCGCTAGGTGGCGTCATTAAAAAATCTGCATTTTCTCCACTTTAATTTGATAGTGTACAAATGGTTACAGATATGTCTTGGGGAAAGGTTTCCAATTTCCAGTAAACACCTGTAGGCAGGCTGACATAATGTTACCTTGATTGACAGGTGACCTCATCCTGACCATGACACCTTCAGTCAGTCAACGCAAAGCCTCTGTTCAGGTATTTACTGTACATAGCCATCAAGGACTGCCAAAATGGCAGTAAAGTTTAATCACTTACAGGCAGCACGATTATAATTAATTTATTGTAAAATTGACAATCAATTGTATTTGGGCAAGACCCTTAAGCTTCTTCCATGAAAGTATCCTCCTGCTTTAATTAATAAGCATCATCATGTTTTATTTTAGAATATGCAAGTTATTACAGTACTATTGTAAATGTTCTGTGCAGCAGACTGATATAAAATTTTACTGGTAGCCCTACTGTAACGATATTGCGGTAATATCTATAGTTGGTTTTACACTTAATTTGGATATCTGGCACCATTAGTAAGTCAACATGGTTGAATTAAAGCTATCATGGTTTGGGGGACAGTCACTCATCAGTCAAGGCAACATTATGGCAAGAAAAGAAGCTTCCAATCTCTATACAGAAATGACTGCATCTGTGCACGGGTGTGCTGTACAATAAATGCTGCTTTTGAACTAAACTATAAAGAATCAACAGCAGTCACATGTATGCTCCGATATACTGTAAGGGCAGCTCTGTAGTGAAGAATGAGTGACTGCTGAGAGGATGACAGATCCCAGGTCATTCCCAAGCTTGTTTCACAGTCTGTATGAAGTTTCTCTGCATGTCCATGTCTCTTGGTGGGTTTCCATAAGGTTCTTGTCATGTTGAAAACCGAACCGGCATCTCACCCAGGATATATTCCAACGTGGATTCCCTCTAGATCCACCATGATGTGACCAAGATAACACACTGTTGGTCACAAGAGTGTGTTATCTGAAGATAAATCCTTATTCTGTTGTATAAATTTGAGGAATTATTTTTTTTAAAATCATGTGTAAAATAGATTATCGTTAGAGAAAAATCCGTCCAGATGCGAGAGATTTTAACACCAAACATTCTGTGACAAAGCCAGCAAAAATAATAAAAGAAAAAAAAAACATTCTGTTGTATGGATATATTCCAAGCACAGAATCAAGAAATCCTTTCAGTCATTCAATACTGTATCACAGTCCTGACAAATTTGCATCAAAATGACCTGGAGCCTGAATTATATTTCACTTTCTTGAACATTTTCAAGTTTGAATTTAGATATTTAATGTACTAAAATAACTGATTTATACTGATCCCAAAAAATATTCTAAGCAATATCAAAAGTCCAATTTAAACTTCGCTGTGCATTATATTAAGCCTAAAGTATTACTAGTGATATTATTTTCTCAGAATAAAGTAATACCAACACATTTCAGGTAATAGAGGAAAGGAAATGTCACATTATTTTTCACAATAATGACCAGACCTGCGTTGTTTGCGCACCTACAAATGGATTTAGACAAATAAATACGCAGTTAAAGAAGCATAAGGGACACGTTTAGATTTCTTCACAGAAAGCATTTTCTACTGCACGCATTAAAATGGCCCTTTAATAGCTTGAGGAACATTTCTTTATATTAAGAGAATGAAGTGAGGTGTTTATAGGAGAGCATCGAGAGAGAGTGAGAGAGAGAGAGAAAGAGAGAGAATAAAAGAGAGACACAACATTCTGAATGTTTCATTTACTTAGGAATAGTTGAAGGTGTGCAAACTTTCACAGCAATGTGAAATCAGCCTCATGTGCCACAAGATTTCTTAAAAACAAAAAGACGGAAATAAAGACGGAAGGTAACAGTGCATTTGAACCGGGTTCAAAAACAAGCAAAAACTACAAAACCTAATAAAGATATCTGGATGATAATTTGGTAACATACCAAGAAAAAACTTACACCTTCAATGCAATTATACTTTGGGTATAATGCATACTTTCGGTATAATGCATACTTTCGGTATAATGCATATTTCTCCATATAGTCCCCTGCTACACTAATGCACTTAATGCAGCGTTTCAATAGAATAGTGCTTGGACACAATCAAGGTAGAAAGCTTTCTCAATACACCGGAGCCATGATCGGACTACTTGTGAACACTGGAATTCTTTAGAAATGGCTTGAAGCAAGGTCAGGACTGTAGGGGAGGAGGGGGTGGACAGAAGAGGACAGAAAAGTCCTGTAATGTGCAAGTGGTGCGGTGGGCAGTACGAGTTCGTTCATTGTCCTGCAAAAACAGAACATCTTTTGAAACCAGGTATTTTTTTTTTTTTTAAAGAAAAGGATTTCCTGAGAGGCCAGCGTTTCAGAGATGAAACAGGCAGTCTGATCATGGCTCCAGCATATTGAGAAAAACTTTCTACCCCGATGGTATCCAAGCACAAGTTAAATGCTGGGATAAATGCATTAGTGTACCAGGGGATTATATAGAGAAATAAAGCTAGTTTTAACGTTCATAACTGTGTTCTCTTACTCTGCACCATCAGAAGTCCTGGTTTGTCTTGAACGCCACCTTGTATTTTTCACTTTCTTCGTTGGAATCTCACCAGGAGTTAACTAAAGTAATGCAGGGTGCGAAATATGAGCCTACAGGACTGCTTCGTTTTATAACGTAACGCTGTATAAAAAACACAGCAGTACAATAAGTGCATGACGGCATAAAAACGTCTTTAAGTGGCCCATGGAGTATTGTAGTAGTAGTAGGCAGATGTGGTGGGTTGATGCAGCTGTAACATATGAGGCATGTTAGTCGGCAGCTGTCAGTGGTTAATAGAATAGTGAGCAAAAATTATTTACTCCCTGCTGTGGAATGATTACATGCTGTAGTGGAGAGGGAGGATGATGCTGATTTGAATTAAATATATCTAATAGATAAGTGGGGTCAGTCGAGTTAAAACGATTAGATTTAAGACCTATATTTATGTGTTCAGGAGGTTAAACATGTGGCTGGAATAACTCAATGCACAAACTGGAGTAAGGGTATGATTGAATGCATGGAAGACTCGAGTGGTCTGGTATTGTGGTTATATGTCGCAAGAGCTTTTCCATGTTCTCTAACTCTAAAGGAAACACACAAAACTACAGTAAAATAATCTGCAGCAGGATTACCATTGAGAAACACGCAAAATGTTTAGTTTAGTGCTGATTAAAAAGGTCAGGGATAATACATACAATTGTAAAAGCAAATACGGACCACTCATTTCATTATTTTAGTTTGTCTGTCTGTTGAAATTTTTGGGATATATTTTAAATATCTGAATGGATTCTCTGAAACATGAATAAAGGAATCGTTTAAAAAAAAAAAAGCATGCCCCAGACTAGAATAAAACATCTACTGTAGACGAACACAGTAAATGTGTCGCACAGCAATTTAAGAGCAATGTGCTGCATGTAATACACTCCTGAGTTAATAAATGTGAATTTTTTTTTTTTTTACCCAAAAACGAAAAAAAAAAAACTCTCTCGTTCATTTGGCTGCTGCTTTTGTCCAAAGCTACATACAATTGCAACAGGATACATCTATGCAGATAACGATTAAGGTCTTGCTCAAGGACCCAATCAGCGGCAGCGTGGAGATACAGGGATTTTACCTCAAAACCCTTTTTTTTTTTTTTTGATCAGTAGCCCAAAGCTGCCTCCCCCCTGCCTATAGGGATCGAAACGCAAAAACGTTTACTCTGCATTACAAGGTCTTCTAGTTTATCCTGGAAGAACCCTATTAAAAAGCTTTTGCTTCATGGTCCATCTGCTATGGAAATGATAGAGAGTCATAAGCCTGAACCATTTATACTGCAATTTCCACAAGCGTTCAGAAACAAATATATAAAACAAAACAAAAACAAAACACAGATCTCGAGTTATTAGATCCGTAGGATGGAAAAAAAAAGAAAAAAAAAAAGAGGTCCATAAGCACTCCGTAGTCTGTTTATTTGTGGTCTCCTTCAAGTAAGTCCAGCCAGGAAACCTCTGTACACTCAGTGGCACTTTATAGAAAAAAGAAAAAAAAAACAACAGCTCCTTGTTGTGTCCCGGCTGCTTACATTAGCCCCTGAGCTTGCTGAGATTTGCGGTCCTCCAAGCATCTACACACCCACATGGATACTACCTCCGTGTTCCCGTCATCATATTGCGTGATAAATGGATGATCCTGTAAAAGACAAGAAGAAACAGAGTAATCACTTACTTTACACACATACTTTTTTTTCTTCTTCTTACTTTAAAATCTTTCTGCTTCAACATAGAGCAGCAATTAATAAACACGAGAGCTGGGTTTGACCCTGATACCGGGTGACACTGTGACAAGGTGACTGGCAGGACTACTTTTCCCTCCATTCTACCCCTAAACAGGAAAATGATAAACCACCATGACAGAACACTCATTGCTTAAACTCAGCTTATTAACAGAGCATATGCTAAAAAAGCATCGTGTATGATTTAGTGGCTGTGCTGCTGTTACTTAAAGGCTTCTGTCTCCGCTGTGACCCTGCCACCGGCTGCCCAGTTACTGGGATTCCTGATTGGAGCTTTAGGCTTTGGAGATAAATTAGCAGTGACACTCGGTGCCGTTTAAATGAATGTGTCTTTCCTTATTACTCTGATGTAGTGATTCTGGCAGAGGCACCTGTGTACCGCTTAAACTACACGGGCAAATCCTAATTAAATAAGAGACAGAATTAAGGAGGAATTTAAAATGAAAGGCACGTCAAGGGGCATTTTAAAGGGTGTTGTTAAATGATTTGTGTTTTAACCATGAACACTTCTCCTCCCCTCCCCAGATGAAGTATTTGCTTCCTACTGGAACTTATTTTTAATATAACGTTAAGTACAGTACATTGGGCTGTTTAGATGTACACTGCAACATTCCCAAAGGGTTCAAATAACCCCCTACAGTTCTTATACAGTACACGTCCAGTTGGACTCGCACAAAAATCGTTGGAGATTTTACTCATTAGTGAAATATTGAGATGATTATTTATTAGAATAATTGTGTAAAGTAACTAACAAGGGACGGATTCTGATTGTAATGATTTAAGTATTTTAGTGACTGCAGACTTACAATATACAAAAGTAAAAAAAAAAATATTAAAACGCTTCTTTTCTGATTATCTGCAATAAGAGTATATTAGAAAATACATACTTTAAATATTTAGTATGAATTTAGATGAACATTTTAATCAGCATGCAACCCTGTTCATAAGTATTATCAGATAAACTTCAACCGATGTTTGACAGGATTTAAAATATGACTTTATGTGCTGTTTATTTTAATATAATAATTATTTAAAAATTAAGGCTGTGAAATATAATATAATTACAATATCATAAGTTCTGGTTTAAAAGAACAACAAAAAAACTATACAATATATCTATATATCAAATATAAACTCTGACTTAAAAGTTCTTTTTTGAATTTACAAAAGAATCTAGAAATTTTTTATATCATATTGCCCATACCATCAATTAACTTTTTTTCCCCTTCAATTTTCTTGTGTTATGATGTTATAAACCAAGGCAAACAGATTCCTCTACACCACGCCAGTCATTTGCAAACACACCACTTCCCCCTTTCTCACAGACACACACTCTTGGTCTCTGCGAGGACAGAGCGGGACCATCAATCGTGCTGTCCTGCTAATGGTGAGCTCTGTGTGTGCCACAGTGAGGTTAATCACTCTCCGCTCTGGGTTGCGTTGAGGCCCGTCCTGAGGGCGAGCCGTAGCGAGCGCCCTTCTCATCAATCACCAGGCCCGGGCACAGCCTCGCCAGCCTACACCAGCTCCGGGCTCAGATATAGAGCAGTAATATGCAGCTGAACCCGGCACTATGCTGTGACCCTGCCGGGCCGGACGAGGGTCTGACCACGTAGGGCGGCCTGTTTTTGACCCGACATGGAGAATAAGAGCACATTTGGGAAGAGATGCAGTCAAGGACGAGGAAGGGCCGTTTGAGGAGAAAGACATATATAAATACCACCCACACACACAAAATGGTCAATGATCATTCGCATGCTCTTACACACATTTGGACAATGACAAGCTGCAATAAATCAGAGCTTAGACGGTCAGTTGCATATTTGGCTGGACCGACACAGGCAACATTGCCACCTGTGTGTCCCTCTGTTCTGTGTGACTTAGAAGAGAAAATAAGTGTGTGTGTGTGTGTGTGTGTGTGTGTGTCTGAGAGCATGCCGAGAAGTGCACCTCCATTAATTAACCCACCTGCTGCTAACATTGCACCCATGCAGAGGAAGTTATTAAGAGAGGAAAGGCAGAATAAATACTGCTTTAGTTAGGTCATTATCAGCTTCTGCTTACCTCTCTACCATCAGGCGGAAAAAAAAACTCATTTAAAAGTGTGGCTACATTAATCACAGCCCCATATCAAAGTGTGATAATCACCTGAATTCTCCGTTAAAATAAAACTGCCAAACCCAGGGGAAATCTCACTCTACTCTTTAATTGTTTCGAGTCTGTGATAGGCCTTTTAATCTAAGATTAATTTATGCTTTTTTAAATAACTCTACATATGATTAATAAGCTTGAAAATTAAAAGGAGTCTAAAGCAATTATAACAAGTGGTTGGTCATCACCTCATTAGAATGTGTTAAAGAGCAGCGACGGTGGAGTGAAGTGTGTGCCTGTGTGCGTGTGCATGTTTGTGTGTGTGTATGTATGTGTCTCTCTCTGATATTGGCATTGGGAGAAAGCACAAGACAGACAGACAGAGCGAGAAAGGTGAAGAGGCCACTGTTATAACTAGGTCTTGGCAGATTTGCATACTAATGACATGCTCCCTCTGGATACACAGAGGTGTGTGCATGAGTGTGTCTATGAGTGTGTGTGTGTTGGCTAAGGCTTCATGATCTCTTAATTCTGCTCACGCCAAGGGAAAAACTATTCATCTAGATTACCAAAGAGCGGGACAGGTGTACTGAGAGCTGAAGCCAACTGAGCCTCATGACTGCCATCTGACTCTCAGGCAACAC
>QMIH01000099.1:110643-123212 GCA_003987875.1 Clarias batrachus
ACACACACATACACACACATACACACACATACACACACATACACACACATACACACACATACACATACATACACATACATACACATACATACACACACACACAGTTAATTAGTTAACTAGTTAGCTGCAATGTTTGACATTTGCCTTTTCCTTCTGATTTTGCACAGGAGCTACGAGAATCATGTAACTAACAAAGTAATGGAACTGTAACCCAAATTAAATCTCACACAAAATGGTCAAATTATCATGTTTGTCCTTCTAACCTTTTCTAGCAACAATCCCATTTTAAACAATTGACTGTGTAAAACTTGGGTAATACTTGCACCTGAAGGAAACCCAGCAAGCACGGGACAAACATGCAAACTCCTTGCACACAAAGGTGGGAATCGAACCTTGCCGGGAATCAAACCTGGACCCTGGAGAAGCAAGACTACAGTGCTAAGCACTATACCACCATGCGGCCCATATGATTACAATGAAAGTGTGAATGAGGTTCCGTGGCTGAGTGTGTGTGTGAGAAAGAGACCGAAAAAATGAGAAAGAAACAGAGAGAGGGAGAGAGAGGGAGATAGAGAGAGAGAGAGAGAGAGAGAGAGGGGATGGGCTTCACCTCTAAAGCCACTGTGTTATCAAGCTAAAAGCTAGGATCACTCTCACGGGACTCCTCAGCGTGCTAATGTGTAAACAAATCATCGGAGCGATGTCAAAGGGCTTTCAAAGCCTGCTCTCATCCTGTTCCCTACAGTACGGGCCACAGGCATTCAGCAAGATGACGCGTCTCTCTTTAAAGGGCTTGTCCCCTGAGCCTCAGCTCTTACCCACGTACACATTTATGAAAAACGCACACAAAAAGACGTAGACACGCTCCTCCGTGAGAGCACGCACACCCTGTCCGTAATCAGGCTGCCTGAGGGGGGGGCGGGAGTCTATAGGCCTCTATAGGTCTCTAACAGATTTGGGGTGTAGGCTACAGCACTTGCTCTTTTGTCCTCGGCAGCATCGTGTGCTGCAGCTGGGGCCTGCGGTGCTGCACGCTCCTCTGGGACAAAAAGTGCTAAAAGGACAATGACAACTGGGTGACAATAAGAGAAGTCCGTAGGGAGGAGGTGGGGGCACGTCAATCACTATACAATCACTGCTGGAGTGATTGCACATCGCAGAAATGTTGTGTACAAGCAGCTCGGCATACTGCACAAGATGCTATACAAATAATAATAATAAAATCATTCACTAGACATGTGCTGATAAATGTGCTCACTTGTGGAAATTTCATCACTACTCCGGGTATTTGTGCTCCAGAAGCAATAAAACTGAGTAAAGGAGCCTGAAGTGATGTGTGTTAAACAAGCTAGTTTCATGTCTTGCTTTTAGTGACTGCATAAAATCCTGTCCTCCATTTCAGCACTCAGTGAAATTATCTATTCTGTGCAAAAGCAATGCTTTTCCTTCAAAGCCAGGATGTGAAAAATCTCTATCACGACTCGTTACTGAAAGGAAGATGATATTAATGTAGAATGAAGCTAACAAGCAGTTCTGTGCTGACAAATGTCTGGATGATGAGAGCAGTCTGAGAAGAATAGTAGAGAGAAGATGGGGNGGGGGGGGGGGGTGGAATCACTCATTCAGGGATGTATTGTGAAATTTTTTGTGCAGCAATTCATGCATCGCCACAATAACTCAAATATTATTATTATTATTATTATTATTATTAACTATTTTATTTTATTTATTTCTATCTATATGTCTGTTTGAAGGGCTAAAATGTTGCTGTTCTTCTTTACTCCTACAAGGTGACGCATTTCTTCAAACTGTTCTTACTTTGGCAAGCAGGGTAGTACAAGCAAATTATTTGCCAGGTTTGCTTAGAGTTGTCACAAAATCTAAAAAATATACAGAATATCATATTGTACATATTGTTTTTGATAATATATTATAAAATCATGATATTTACGAACTCAAGATAAAAATCAAATCGGCACCTAGGTATCATGATAATATCGTATCAGGTCCTAGAGAATTGCCAGACTGGTTTGAACTGACAGGACTCAAACAGCCACTCTTTACAAAACTGGTAACTCAGAATTTACTTAACCTACAACTTAGTGAACACACTAAACCTTGAGCTTTACAGAACAACGCATCGTGTTCGTCCACTCCTATCAGCTATGAACATGAATCTGAACACGAGTCTGAACTCGAAAAACATTGCAAGGTCTTTTTCTAATATTATGTGAGCTAAAATCTCATTTTCTAAACAATCTTAATCTGAGCCTTAAAAGCTGAAATATGTTAGCTATCGTTAGATATGTAGATGATTCTTTGAGATAAAAAGCTAACGCGAATTAAAAATGTTATGAGTTACATGAAATGAGTCACGTGGAAAGCACTCCCGGACTTATTCGACCTGTTGAGGTTTACTTAGCTTTTTAAATGACTATTAAATGACAATTGTGATTTTCATGCCGAGACCAACAAGAACCTTGTACAGTAAACAGGACTTGGAAACAAATCCACAACCCTGGAGCTGTGAGCATCAATGCTACCTGCCTTTCCACCAAGTTTTCCTTGGAAACTCATGTTAACGTCTATACTCAAAACACATAAGGACCAGAGATTACTCCTGGTTTTGTTGAGAAATCACTCAATATTCACAAATCCTTTTTGATATTTGGTGTTCACTGCCATGAGTGGAGACTTGTGTACCTTCTGACGACAAACTCATGACCATATACTGACAGAATCTATCACTTACACGCATGTACATAGACTACACTGCATTTGCACTTGGATTCTCCGTGGACGAGGCTGCTGTCCATGGTGCTGAAAGGGGAATGTTCACAGCTTTTTAATACATCAAGTGCCAATGGCCGCAACCTTGCGTGCTAAAGCTTTATCAGAGATTCCATCAAGCACACACAAAAAGAGCAACAAAGGACACAAATTCCATCTGAAAAGGCCCTGTGTAAATCAGAACACCAGACCTAAAGTGGCTCAGTGCGAGTGTGTTAGAAAGTTAACAGAAATGTCAAATAACATAAAAGGGAAAAAGAAGTGTAGACATGAGAAACACTCTTATTCCACTCAAGCACTGGGAAGTAAATAGAACACCTTGAAGAAACAAAATGCCGTTTAGATGATACAAAAGAGGCTAGACGCAGGTGTAAAGGCAAACAGTGAACACACAAGATATTAAAGAATACTTATATACTGACTGAAAGAACACACTTGATTGCAGGTGGCGAGTTTGTGTGTGAAAATGATTCCTCATGCTCCCAGAACCACTCTCACAACTTGAGTCTTGGAATATGAATGTGCCATCAGGAAAGAAAATCTTCATCAAATTATTCCTGAGACCTGTACATGATGGGTGCATTGTTTTATGCGCTTCACTTCCTACCCATCGCTCTGGAATAGGGTCAATCTGGACTCATCCGACCACATGACCTTTTTCCATCACTTTAAAGTCCAATCTTTTTGCTTCCTAACAAACTCAAGAGTTTTCCTGATGATCCTTACTAACAAGTGGTACACTTTTAATATTAAACACTTTCACAGCTGTTTTGTACTTTTGATGTTTTTACTAGTGATGTGCGTTCATGATTTCTTTTCTGACCACATTTCTTCCATCTAGTTGACGTTTCTGCACCATCGTTACAGGTTTTGATAATGTGTTAAAGGGCTCTTAAAAAAATAATCTCCTTAGTTGTTTTCTTTGCATGATGTAGCCCATTTTTATGTTGGAAAACCCTGAAGACTAAATGTTTACTAGAGTATTTAGTCTTCTGTTTGAGGACAGCCTAGACTAAATGCACAGTGTCACTATGTTCATGGTTAGGAATAAGCAAAAAATCTAAACTGTTGCATCAAGTTAGTTATAATCATGTTGGTTTCTAATATATTCAATTTGACCAATAGGACCTTACACTTCTGGACCTTACACAATTTTTGTTGGCACACGCTATGGAAACAAACTTTTTCTTCTTCCGTCTTTCAGCCAAAAATGCAAATGAGGTAAAACAAATCTTTTCTATTATGGTATTCCTCTAAAACAAGCACGTCTGCTAATTTCTGTTAAACTAGTATGTTAATGTTTTAGTGGCTTTTAGCAGGCTCATTTTATTAATTTCTTTGTAGAAAAAAAATTACACAGTATCTGTTGCTGGAGAAAGAAATTCTTAAGCTAAAATTAGTGTATAGAAATTATAGTATGATGATAGTGAAGAATAGTAGATACTTTAAATGCTCTGAATCCTTACATGTTCTCAAAGTGATCAGACGCAACCCAGTATTAGAGCAACCACTACTGAATCAATTCCAATCAAGCCAGAAAGTCAAAACACACTCTTTTAACCTTGAAAGCACATTATACGGTATAGTCTTGATTTAAAAACATAATTTAAAATGCTGCTACTTAATCAATGACTCAATCATTTTTAATAAAAAATACTTTTGATGTTGCAGTTTTATACAAGCCTGCTGCCCTGAAGACATTATAGAACTAGATCCTAAAAGGACACACACTCACCATAAGGTTATTGGGTGCAGGACGTTCTTTCGGCTGTTTTTTCATGCTGTGGAGAGAAACAGAGTACGCAGATAAATATGCAGATAAAATAATGCCACAGGAGGGTCTGCGGAGACAATTTATGAAAGAACCTAGTTCTCGTTTGATCAAAGTGCAAACTTAACCCAAGGACGGTAAAATAATCAAACATTAAAGGAAAATCTTTTACTTTCTCCTTTTTAATCTTAAATCTAATATATTTAGAAAGGTCACCATAAACAAACGTGTTTATTTTTTTAATACTGGATAGCATCCTTGTTAATAACAATAGGTAAAGTAAGTTGATAAAAGGCTCTCCTTGGCACAGATCTTCCCATAGCTGGGGTAAATTACTCAACCTGACCCATATAGAAGATAACAGGGATTGCAGGGGCATACAGGTGTAAAGAGGTTGTTTGCACAGTGATGAATGAAGCATCCTCAAGAACAGGCTAATAATAGCAGGGGGTATTGGAATAGCAGTGCCAGGCAGGGGTAGTAGGGCAAAACCAGTTGACCTGTATGTGTAAATAAGGTGTGTGGCAAGTAAACAACAGCTGCTAAACAAGTCCCAACACATCTGGTTATTGCCAGAGGCCTTGCATGTCCCAAACAGGAAAAGGGGATGAGAGACAGGAGGCAGGAGGGATTTTGGGTGCTTGGGGTACAACCTGGAAAAAATGCTTGTGTGAGCGTGTGTGTAAATTTTTCATTAGCAAAAGTAAAAAGTTCTTGCTTTTAGTTATGCTTAAGAGAGCAAAGTGTGGACTAAGAGGACGAATGCTGCCAGGTTACATCAATGTCCTGAAATGTGTTGTATCAGCTTAGCAAAATGGTAAGATAAATTTTTCCCTCCAAAATGAACCAAAGCCTTGGGTGTCAAACTGATATCTGACTTTTACACTTCCCCCTAACATGACAAAAGCAGTGGTTTAGCTGGCTGGTCTCACATGTTAAGCTTATACCCAAGTCATACAGCGTGTTAGGGGAGACCTTGCTGGTTGTGGGCGGGAACCAGTCAAGAAAAAAGTGCACACAGTTGCTGCAGATTTGTCAGCTGCACATCCATGATACAAATCTCTCATTCCACTAGAACTCCCAAAGCTGTAGCCATAAAAACATGGACATGATCAGCAACAATACTTGGGTAGGCTTTGGCATTTAAATGATGCTCAATTGGAACTAAGGATCTCAAAGCGTGCCAAAAAGAACATCTCAACACCATTACACCACTACCACAAGTCTGAATCAGTTGATACAAGGCAGGATGGACCCATGTTGTTGATACCAAATTCGGAGATTCTGAGGCAACATTTTTTCCAATCTTCTGTTGTCCAATCTTGACGAGCCCATGTGAATTACAGCCTCAGTGATCTGTTCAAAGTTCAAAGTGTTTGTTTTTATTTGTGGACTCGGTTGGGGCGTGGTTATCCAATTAATGAGGGAAATGCAGTCTATTTAAGGACCCTTATTCTGAAACGTGGGGACTTGTCTTGTGGTTTCTGGGTTCACCTCAACCTGGCGTGTCCCTTCCCATTCCTGGTTCCTGATTTTTCTTCAGGGAGTCAGCGGGTGAGTCAAGTGGAATATTCGTAGCGGAGTGCACTTTCAGGGTGAGAAGGCCGGCCGGTAGAACCATTTGCGGCTGTGAGTAATCATACAGCCTCATGTGGGGTGTCGTTTAACCCAAGAGTGTGGTGGAATATTATATTTCCTAAGCCTTATTCTTTGCGGACAACGCTATATGTGACGCCGTTGCTGTTGTGCTTATGGGTGTCGTGGACCCTTTGCTTGAGACACGGCTGCCATGTGGGCTGTTCGGCTGGTAGCTATGGTACCGTCGGTGTGCTGAGTGAGGGTTTATTATTCTTATTTTTGACTTGCTTTCTTGTTTATTTTTTTGGTTTGGTTTGGCTGGAGTTGTCTTCATTGGTAGATTGTTCCTATTTGGTTGTTTTTGTGTGTTGTACTGTGATGTTGAAGGTGTTTGTGTTATTTATTTTCTGGCTCTGTTGATGTGATGTGTTTATGTACCAGTATCGGTTGTATATAGGGCTGTGAGAAGACTTGAGTGTCTCAGCCCCTATACTATTGAGTCTGTGAAACCGTGTAGTTTATTTATTTTGTTTCTTTTTTTTTGTCTGATTATGGTTTAGTGTGGATTGTGTCGCCATCACTTGTTATCTATTGTGTGTGTGTGTGTGTGTGTTGTGTTTTTTTCTTTACTTTTCATTAGAAGCTGGGCATGGTGTGGAACAGGGGAGGCTAGCTGCATTTGTTTGGGTGTGTGCTTCACCGAGTGCCGATGTGCCAACACAAGTTCCTTGCAGTGGGTGCCTGGCATTTGATTTGATGTGAATTTGGGGTGGGTTTTGGACGATTCCCTGAGCTGCAGCCGGCCTGCTCTGTTCCTGCTAGCCTCTGGCCCCAGAGGGGTATTTTTATAAAATAATTTGTTATTTTCTTTGAGCTTATTTGGAAGAGAACATTTTATAGTTGGCCTTTTTAATAATAAAATATATATTTTGTATTGATACCCACGGCTCATTCGATTTTTATTCTTGCCTTCGATTAGTAGAACTTACCTGTGTGTCTTTATTGGGAGTATTTCCCTGGCGCCCCACCAGGGTGGCGTGGTCAGTTTAAATTCTTTTGTACCTTCCTGTTCCTTTGTTATGTAGGATTGCCACACTCGCATGGAACTAGATATTATTAGATACTGTTATGACATCTGGATCAACAAGGCATCGTCACCCAGAGAACTGCCGCTCACTGGATATTTTCTCTTTTTCAGAACATTCTCTGTAAACCCTAGAGATGGTTGAGCGTGAAAATACCAGTAGATCAGCAGTTTCAAAATACAGCCGATCTCAAAATCACCTCTTCCCCATTCTGATGCTCGGTTTGAACTTCAACATCGTCTTGACCATGTCTACATGACTAAATGCATGGATGAAATGAAATGTTTTTAAATTATTCAAGAGACATTGCAAATGCCTAGCTCATTGGACAGTCATTTTGTGAAGTTTTACAGCCAAGTATAGCAGTGTTTCAACAGTAACCAAACCCTAAATTGTATTTACGAGTAAAATCCACTGTATTCTGGGATTCTTCAGTTTTGCTGACTTTATAATAAATCATTAACACTTACCTCTGTGTTATGAAGTGCACAAATTTGTCGCTGAACTGACCGATTGGAAGCACAGGAGGATCCTGCAACACAGAATACAGAGAACTGTGGCATCAAGAAAAACAGGACAACAAAATGTGTAAAGTATGAAAACTTCCAATACTTGGTGGTTGTGCATTATAACTCCTTTGAACCTTTTAATGATTTTGGTCACACACATAACAGGTAGGAAAGATAAGCAGACAGAAAAAATAAAGCAGATAAAAACCTTGAATCAAGCAGATGGAAAGCATATGTAATCTTTTTGTCCTTAAAAAAAAAGAAATCCACAGAGTCAATAATATGCATGTGCATGTTTCCTTGATGAAGACATTTCGCCTTTTCACCAAAGAGTCAGAATGTATTGATTTATCTGCAGCACCTGAACCCCACTTTTGTCGGGTGAAATACAATGTAGGCCGATATGTAGACATGATTACATCCTGAACAAACACTCAGACCCTGAAACATACGGGAGAGGAACATGTACAGAGTAACAGCTGAGGGAGGGAGCGAGCGAGAGAGAGACAGGGAGAGAGAAACAGAGAGAGAATTGATAGAAAGCTCAGATGAAGCAGTAGACAGAGATTCCAAACTAACAAGGGTAGTACATTTTTCTTAATTTATGTCCTTTCTTTTGCATACGCAGGTCCTAACTTTGAGTTTCCTAATCTGTGATTGTTAGCAAATTGAGAGTTTCAGTTTTAGACTACTTACAAAGGTCTAACTTCCTCCTAATTTGTATCACCTTCAGTATACTATTGATTGGTTTGCTAAATTGCTGAAAGTCCAGTCTAGCTAAATTCACAGACAAGTCCTGCATAAATAAAAGGAAGCATGCTTTCTTGTGGTTTTGTTTTTTTAAACAATTACAGAACATCCTAGTTTTAATTTTAAAAAATGGCAGCTATTCTCCATCACAAAATTATCATAAAAATTCTCTCAATTATTCTCTACTGCTTATCCTGTCCAGGGTAGGAGGAGGCCTGGAGCCTATCACAGGGAACTTGGGGCACGGGGCAGGGTACACTCTGGACAGGGTGGCAATTCATCGCCGTGGGCCAATCATCCGACTCTGCATGTTGGATGTGAGAGGAAAACGAGAAAGGGAACAGAGAGAGTATGCCAACATCCACGCAAACAGACCCACAAATTGTTGGTGCGTGTCTAGCTGGCGCATCTGTGACGAGGACAGCATGTCTTTCTGATGTATCAAGTGTAATGTCAGCATACCACCAAGAAGGACGAACCACATCCAACAGGAGGAAGCTGTGGACGCAAGAGGAAGCCGTCTGAAAGGGATGTCCAGGTGCTAACCCAGAGTGAATCCAAAACACATAAAACCAAAGCTGCGCAACTCACTGTAGAATTAAATGTGCACCTCAACACTCCTGTTTTCAACAAAACTGTGTCAATACCAAACGTCGGTTTCAATGGTGGCAGCAGCGAAAATCTTGAGCTGTGGACAATATGAAACATGTATTGTTCTCTGATGAGAGTCCACCTTCTTTCCCACATCCGGGAGAGTTACGGTGTGAAGAAGCGGCGTACCACCCAGACTGTTTGGTAAGAAAGCCATTGTTTGCAAGCCTTAAACTATAAGTGATAGGAACTAACTTGCTCAGTGGGATGTTCCACAACAATGATCCGTCATCCTCAGCTTGCTCATCAGGGAATTCTAAACATTTTGATTCACAAACATTTTTTACATTTCATACAAGTTTCCATAAATTTTCTTTGAGACTATGACAATTGTTTAAAGTGCTATAAAAATAAAATCGAATTGAAAAAAAATATATATATATAATGTTTGTTTTAGTTTTTTTTTGCTTTCCCGGATTCGCCCACATAAGATCATTCGATCCCAAGTTATTGCCATAAGTTTTATTCTGGATGCCCTTCCTTATGTAACCCATCCATTTTTCCATGGTTGTGACTGGCTCTGAGGCTGCCCTGTTCTCAGTCGCTGGGTGAGGTCAAGCAGTGGCAACCTGGCAGTTCTGGCTTTGAACCTCTGACTCTCCGATCAGTAACGCTTACTCTCCTGAGCCACCAATAGCACCCTATATGTACACCTTCTGTATCAGCATGTTGTTCTTTAAACAATGAAAAAATTAATTACTACCAAATCGCTGTGATACTGTACATGTTAAATAAAATACTTCAGGGCATGTTATATTAAAACAATCAAGATCAGGGTGGTATAAATAAATCTATGAAGACTTAAATATGTCAGGCTGCATCACATGACTAAATCATTGATTATTTTCCTAAAAAAAGCACACAATGTGTTTCATGTGATTAAAAGTAGTGAGTAGTGAGTGAAAACACTGCTTAATTACATAACAATACATGTTAATATGCTTGCAAGATACAGTGCCGTGAAAAAGTATCTACTGATGTTTCTTTACTCTTTTTTTGCATATTTGTCACACTTACTGTAAATGATTAATATTATCAAACTAATTTTAATATTGCACAAAAGATAACCAGAGTAAATATACAATGCACTTTTTAAATAATGATTTCATTTTTAAATAATAATTTATGGTTTGGTCGATTAATTAAAACCTAATCAACTGCTAATAACATAATAGTGCTTATTACAATAAATTAAGATGTACCTAGCAATAGGTTTTAACCCCCTGGCAAGCTGCATGCTCTTATAGCATGTTTATTTGATCATGGTAAATTGAATGAAAGTAATGCATTAAGATTATTATTAACCAAAAAAGTCATATGTATAAAAATGAATAAAATAAATAAATAAAAAAAGTGAAGAAAAAAAAGCGTAAATAAACAAACAAATAAATTGTCCTGACAGGCTGCATTCACAGGAAAATATATTTAAAAATACTTAATTAGTATTCATATGTATTTATAAAAAAATATTTATTATTTCTTTATTTTTTTTTCAAAAACATGACTAAAGAGCAATCTCATTCACAGCCGTGTGAATTTACCCATGAGAAGAAATGCAGATTTGATCTCTTTAAATAAAAAAAAAAGATGATACAAAGAATGTAATAATCATGATGTCAATAATAAGCGCAATAATCACAATGAGAATTTGATCCATTATCTTCCAGTCCAACCAACTACAATCTCATTACACAGAAAGACGCACAAAATGAAAACAGAAGTCATCCAGTCAAATCACAGAAAAGTGGACTGATCCTATTGGCTACTAAAACAAAGCCATTTGGGATGCCTTTTCTTCTCATGTAATTTTACCTGCTCTCTTTATGCCCCGTGCTCCAGGTAGGTTGCAGGAGTATGATGCATGCGCCTATTTAAATTAACAAAGCAACGAGAGCCGAGGATGTGTCGCCGCTTGAGTGAGCCGCAGTCTAGTGAAGCAGCCATACATCATTACACAGCCTGGGCCTACAGCCTGAAGGCTTACACACACCCTCTCACACACACCTGCCAGGGAACATGCACTGATATAGCAGGAAACACACATCTGCACTTCATGAGACCGCTTTGATGTGGCTGTAGTAAGATAAAGAAGAAGATGATGATGAAAGCACTACTGTATTATGCAGCTCATCGCCATTATCCAGCACCACAAACGGCCGGAGACCCGGAGCCTCGCTTTCTCCACAATACCAGCGGTAAATATACATGTAATTGCCTGGCAGCAATTATCAGGCAAAATTAGATCAGTAATTACAGCGGTGAATTTAAGCAGGAGTCTTATTAGGGACATCAGCTCCTTCTCAACACACTGGCAGAGCGCATCGATAAAAGACAAGCTGCCCTGCAGATGGTCAAACGAGCCGACGGGCACCGAGCGCAGGCTGTACGCTTCAGCCCCACGTGTACAACGAGATGAACAGAGCAACAACGGATAGCAGGACGGAGACAGACAAATTGATGGACAGAGAGGGAGAGAGGGAGAGAAAAAGAGACACAAAGGGAGCTCTTGTGTGTATTACCTCATTTAGCTGTTTATTCACCCCTCACCTGAGCCCCATGGGACCTTGCAACCGATTATTAATGCCTCTCCATGGCAACCACACACACATGTATTCATGATACACTACATGCATAGCCCAGGTACACGCACAATGCTCTGATTTCGCACAAATCTGATGATTGATGCTAACTGTCTGCTCCAAATTCAAGGTTAAAGATAATTGTAAAAAGTAAATCCTGGAATATTTCGCTGTACTTTATGTTTCTGTTCTCTCATTCAGTTTACCCTCTCTTTGTCTGCCCTCATACATAGTGGCCCAAAAGCCTGAATCTACATTTCTTCTACTACATTTTCATTTTATTTCTGACCCAAGACATAACAGAACAAAACAATAGAAATAAAAACACTCATCAGAATTGGCCCAGAACAATCATTGCCCTAAAAGAGTAAATCTCTCTGCGCATATATCAACTACAGTATTAAGAAATGTTCAACAATCTTATATCCAGTGTATACACAAGTGCTGTGATGTCATGAGGCTGACAATGTAAGCATTTGCTCCATAACCGGTCTCTATATCTACTGTTTTCAAAAACATTTTCTAAACTTTATCTACTTTATTATACTCACAGATAAATGATCCATTTGTTTTGCCAGTAAAACATGCTTATTATGAAAGCTTAAGGACAGCAGTTGGATTAATAAACATTTATGCACAACACATTTTTTATTTACGCTGCCTTCAATGTCTGCGGTCATAGCAACGTCATAAAGGCATTTACAAGGCAACATAAATCTGTATAATTCATAATTCTGGAAACTCTTCAAAGTAAAAAAAAAAATTATGGGTTAACGATATGAATTAAACAGATAACTAACTCCAAGTCTTAGACATATGCAAATAACTGCTGTAGAGCAAGGATGTCTTCAAAAAA
>QMIH01000099.1:123314-148190 GCA_003987875.1 Clarias batrachus
TATATCGATCTATCTATCTATCCATCCATCCATCTATCTATATAAATAAATATAAATTTAATTCAATTATAATTGATGATGTGACGAATTGTTTAAAATCTAGTCTCAGGTACAATTTGTGCAGTTTTATAAGGAAATCAGCTTCTTATTTTTACTGAACATCCTGCAGAACCAATCACAGACTGTCCCATCTGCCTATTTTTTTAATGCATTTAAAACATTTCAGACAAAAAAAAGCTTATCTTTTACATATATTTGATATCTTTTCTAGCCTACAGACATTTTCCTGTAAGTGGAATACTTGATATGACTTGATAATTAAGTCATAAAATAAACATGTACGTATAACAGTTGTTTGTTATTTACTTATTTTAACATGTCTCAGAATTTCACACAGTACCGTGTATTAAAAAAAAGTAAATAATTTTAAATTCGGTGTGGCGATACATGTATTGCCATACAAAACAATCACGATTTGTAACTGAATCGATGTTTATTCCCTGCTCTATTAACATCCCGCTGTGACATCAGAACGTTAAACTACTGCCATGATCTTGAGGAAAGAACAAAAATATTTCACACAACAAATAAGCAACAAAAATAGCAAAATGCATCTGAAATACTTCAATAAAAAAATTAATTAGCACAATTAAGTTGCTTAAAGGAAGCTTTCCTTTCAGACCGTTACTGTCCTAGGCTATAGTGCTAAACACATATAACATGTGTGTTTATTATAAACGGTAACTGACACCTTGTATCCTTTTCTCAGTAGAGAGAAAAGTGTTGAAATTCTGAGCTGAGGTAATTGTACACATCGAGTGGACAGAGGTTAGGTGGAAAGGCGCTGGAGTATTCCTTTAAGCCAGTCAGGTGCTCTCTCTCTTTCTCTGGACTGGATTATACTTATAAAGTAGGTCCCATAAAGTCCCTAGCAACCCTGTGTGTCTCATTCAGACATCCTCACTCACACAGGGAGAAATGGGTAATTTAGTGGCTGCTTTGTGTGTGTGTGTGTGTGTGTGTGTGTGTGTGTGTGTGTAACGCCTTGGTCAGCTCAAAGTAGGTGTAGCAGCAGAGGCAGTGTTCCCTGGCCTCAGGGCGCTGAAGGGAAGGGCATGGCAGAAAATAGTTTGAGTGATGCCTCTGCCGTTTGAGTAATGAACAGTTCAGCTGGGTCAACCCATTACACCAAGCGCCGTTTAATTATTAATTACGCTCAATCTATAAGAGAAAGGACAAGTTCAGTATGTTTAATGTGTGTTTATGCTCCTTTTACTCTCCCCTCCCTCCTACCATTCTGCTATTAGCACGTGTCAGCGAGCTGCTCATGCAGAAAGGAGAGGTCTCTCTCATTCTCTCGCTCTCTCTCTCTCACCCGAGACACACACTTATTTGCAATTAACAAAATAACTAATTATTAATCACTCGAACAGATGAGGAAAGCACATTTAAATGTTTTCAGTATTGACATTACACTCACCTTCTGCTACAGCTTGAAAGGGAAATCTGATGACTGCTCAATGTATGGCTTTGACCACTAAGACCATTTACATTAATTACAAAATAGAAAATGGCCATGTTAACAATACGCACTCTTGATAAAAATGTCTGAAAAGCACCCTCTGTTCCATCCAGCATATACAGTACAGTATCTGCACTTATATTTTTAGCCATCGTTTACAACTGCATACATTTAAAATTCTGTTAAAACACTAATTACTTTTTAGAGTGATGAACAATATAATTATAAATGATGTCCCATTGATTTATGCACATCTTAAGTTTTTTTGGCTGCCCCAATTAGCTCCATAGTTATTAATGCACCTAGTGGTCAGAAATGAGAACTGCAACAAGAACTAATGAAGGCTGTTCCTTTTGAGGGGGGTGAAGGGAGAAATCCACTTCTGTTTTCAATAATTTTGTGCTTAAAGCTATCTGTGATATAAATTGTATTCTATATGTGATATGAATGTGTACATTACAGTATCCTTGTGAATGAATCCTCCTTTCCCATATCTTTTTTAATATAGATATGATTTTTTTTTCTGAGAACCCTGTAACCCTGGTTAATGGTATTATGTCTTCTATGCGATCCTCTCTGGGGACAGGAGACACACCTGCTGTATCAGAACAGCTGAACAAAGGTTTATCTAAAACCACTGCTGCTGCTAGACTGCGTGCTGGACGACTGTTTGCTCTCTATTCTCACCTGTTCTCTCCAACTATCCAAAGGAAAGTTAATTGCTTAAAGATACATGTGACTGCTGGGAAACGTGGAAGATGGATTCGGTTTTGCTCGAATGGCATATGACTGTCGCTCTCATACTTTCTGGCCTAAAATTGTACCTAAGTCAGTGAACAGTTGGTCATCTCAACAAAGTGGACATTATACTAACTGAAACACATTTCCTGTAAGCATTTAAACCATTGCACACACTTATAGAACAGATTTTGTTTATAACTGCGCTATCCGCTATCACCTAAACGAGGATGGGATGGGAGTCTGGTTCCTCTCAAGTCATCTCAGGAAGTTCTTCCTTGTTACCGTCATCTCTGGTTTGCTCATCAGGGAAAAACTAATAAAACTATAAATGCATAAAATATCCCCCCCATTTTAAATTTATATTCAGAATATTTAATTTCTGTAATGCTGCTTTGAGTCAATTTCCATTTTTAAAAGAGCTATAAAAACTAAATTTAATTGAACTGAACTGGAGTTACTCAATGGTTACACTTTGGAGTTAGCTAGCTTAGGGTTTTTATATTATAAGAAAATTTGGTTATATTTGTACAGACATTGTTTTTTTTTTTGTTTGGTCTGTACAGCTACCTTCGGACAAACAAACAAAAAAACAGTAAGAGTCTGAGAATGATCATTTGTAAAAGGTGTCATTAAACAAGGGAAAACCAGGCCATAGTTTTCGTAAACCAGATCAGCTTCTGCAGATCAATCTTCACCATCACTTATCCAAACACATGCTTTTATGTTTATCCAAGCACATTAGACCAGAGAGCCTAGCTACATGATTAGGTCACATTAGATCGGAAAGAGAGAGAGAGAGAGAGGTTTCTACTCAAGTTCTCTAGGTCACGCTTCTCATCTGCTTGGAGTCTGAGTCACTCAAGCTAGTCTCAAAACTGATTTCTGGTCATGAAATTTAATTATACCAACCCTAATTTATTAATGAATTTATTATAGTCCTCTGTACATCACCATCAAACAATAAATACAGGTCATTAGAAGACTTTGTCCTTCTCACTCCTAATCCTTTTGTCTCTTTTAAATCCTTTTTTTAAATTTATATCAGTTTCCATATTCTGTTACAATTATGTGTTTATTATCTGCTTGTAAATATTCCTGAAATATAGAGCAGGGTGTGTGTCCAGTTCAGAGTTTACACATGCACCCCATCCCTCACCTCCGCTAGCGCAAAGAGGAGCGGGTGAGGAAGTGTGTCAAGGTCTTGGGTGGGTATATTTTAGAGACTAACGCAGGTCAAGGTTAATGCAACACCACCCAGCCTCTGTGCTCTGTAGCCCGGTCATGCTACATTACCCCAGCAAAGTGAGCATGTGTGTGTGAGATAGAAAGAGAGAGGGAGAGACGAAGAAAGATATAGACAGAGACATGGATTAAATAGTACAAGAGAAAGAGATGGAGAAAAAGAAAACGTGGGTGAAAATCTGGAAAAACAGTCCAAAGCCTAAACCAGCCCCATCACTTTCCTAAGTACAGCTTAAAGGCTAACTGAAGGTCAGGCATCCCATCTCAGTGTACTAAGCTCCTCCAGCCTCTGGCTTTAGCTAAAGCACCTTGCTTCATTAGGAAACAAAACAGCAGCTTTCTGCCCCATTAGCCACGGCTTTAGGAGTTCGGGCACATCAGACACGGACTCACCTCATCAACGATGCACTGCAATAACTGGAGAGGCTGTGGAGGAGGAGGAGGAGGAGACGAGGAGATTAGAGCACACGCAATCTCTTTACAGTGAGCAGGAAATGAAATCAGTAATGCAGCAAAACAGGTAGCGATTCAGATTAATCAAATGCACTCAGACACAGAAAAAGTCATTGGATCCAGAGCGCTCTATTATTTCTAATGGCCTCTCGTCAGAATGCGGCGCGTTAAGTGCCGGCGTATTGTTTTATTGTATTAACTTTAGAGGCAAGCGACCAAGCAAAGCGGCTATCAAAAGAAGTAAAGAAGGGCTTGCTTTCACATTTTTGAAAAGAAAAAAAAGAAGAAGAAGAAAAAAAAAAAAAACCTCATCGGATACTTACCATTAAGGAACCTTGGTTTTTCTGAATCTACAGAAAGAAAAAACAAAGGGAGAGAAGATTAGGAATAAAAGCTAGAGACAGCATGAAGGAGGCAAGGCGATGTGTAATTAGCATGTTATAATCACAAACGTCGCAGTAGGACCCGTTTATGATCACTAGGGGAAAAGCGAGGAAAAGCCCGGTGGCCACGAACGGGCACATCGTGTTAACGGCATTTGCATAATGAAAATACACAAAGTGCTAATAGCCTGATCTTCATTTTAACGCGGCCCGGCTACACAGCATGACTCGATTCTCTTGCTGCCTCCAGGTTGAACAGAGACTCTGGGTCGGAAAAAAGCTGATGCATGACGTGCATTTTAAACAGCAGAGGTGTCTTGGGCAGGACTGTCAAAAACGTGTCAGCTGTCAGATGAGACGAGACAAAGACATCTTAAAAAAAAAAAAACATTTACACTGTCTATTCTTGTTGTAATTGATTACTGATTACAGCCATTATGAAAATGCAGGATCCAACACAATACTAGAATAACAATAAAATCATGCAATTTGATCATGATCAAATTCAAGTTGTCCCAGGGAATTCGAGTTCTCTAGTTCTCCAACTGTGTAATCTCCTACAGTACAGAGGACGAGGCAGTGAGATGATGGGCTTTTGTCTGATTGGGGTGATTGAACACCAGCTGCCTGTGTCTTTCTCACACATTCAGCAGTTGAGCTGAAACAGCACTTTTCATCGTCGCAGGAGGCTGCTGCTCTCCTGATCCGCTCAGGCCTCAGCGTCCTGCCATCATCACTCTTCTGAAATAAACGGCTCCTGGTGCGGAGTTCTGCAGGTGCTCACGCTTTCAGTTACACATTGCTACGCACTTTTTAAATACTTCGAGAGTCAGCATACAGGCATCACCGATAACTTAATGCCATCAATCCAAAGCTGAACTAAACCCAAATAGTAATTAATTATACAGCTTCTTAAAAGTCCCAGATATCGTCTCTGAGTACACTCAAATCGGTCCAGGCTCGGGATCTGTGCCCGTGTCCGCTTGAAGGTGGTATCCGGCACAGTACGGCGTCCTCGAGCACGGATCAAATCAGACATGGAAGCCAATCATGGAAGTAGATCGCCGCTTAGATGCGACATTTATCAGTGGCGTCAGTCTTCTTCAAAATCACTAGCGCACGCCAATCTCATCCCCTGACCTACACAGCCACAGCTGAGAAAATAGTAGGGCAAGTGAGAGCGTTGCTCATGACATTTTTCATAGAATATTAATAATATTAGGAACAGGGAGAAGGTTAACGGCCTTGTACTATTATTCTCGTGGTTAATAGTGGCCAGGAGTTCAGATTAGTCTTATGAACATAATCAAACTATTTACAATGTTGGATTTATTCTGTAAACACAGTACTATTTTTGTTATTTTAGAGTTGCACATTCTTTTGATAATTGATTCTTAATCGATAATTAGCCACTGATTATTATATTAACAAAAACTTTAGACGACTGTTTAAGCTTCAACACTTCTAGCTCCACAATCCTAATTAAATGTTATGGGACACATTCTTGACGCTCAAATAGTTTATACAAACAGAATAATTGAACAAACAAATATTTAGAAGGTTGTTAAAAATTATGTCCACTTGTCTCTCTCTGCTTGTTCACAAAAGAGGCTGTTAAAAATGCAATGTCACATGCTTCGCCATCTTGTGATAAAATAAAAGATATCACGCTATGGAGAAATATTAGGCATTATAAATATTATCAGTTAATAAATCCTATTATTCTGTAAAATGCTAACAGCAAATACCCAATTAATGATCAATCCTTAACATCCCAAGATATTTATTGGACAATTTCAGAATTAAAATAAAATTATATAATTTATTTGTTACATATATTTAGATAGATACTTGTGTTTTTGACTTAGTAAGGTATGGATTAAACTTTATAAAACTTTTAAAAAGTTATATGGGCTAATATCACAACAACTTAACAGAGGGTTGCGATTGTGCAACATTTAAAATCGCCACACCTCATGGTTATACTTTACAAACACCGTAGGGAACTTTCACATTAGGCACGGTTGATTTATACCGTTCCAAGAACGATTGCTTCCAATCTCCCCTGGCCAGCGTTCACATTATTTTTGTTCTCCTCACTCGGGAACACGTGTATTTACACCCTCCGATACAGCAGGTGGCAGTATGCACCTACTTGTTTTGTGAGACACTATTAAACACGAGAGAAAAAAAGAGCAGGGCCAATACTTTCATGTTATGCCTAATATTATTGATATTTCAGAAAAAAAATCTCAAATCGCGCATACCTTCCTATTTTATCCGCTAGGCTATGTAGATCAGGGGATGAGATTGGCGCGTGCTACATGCGAAGAGATTTCAGAGAAGACAGTCAATCATTAAAGTAGATTGCAATTTAGATTGCTACCATATCTGATTTGATCCGTGCCCGAGGACGTCGTATTGTGCCTGGTACCACCTTCAAGCGGACACAGCCGCACAGATCCAGAGTCTGAAACAATTGTATTCTGACCAATCGAAATGACTTTGGGGTTAAGTGTACTCAGAAATAAAACCGAGGCCCTAATGTGGAAATGCTTTTAGCATCCCTGGGTCCCAGCATTGGTCTCTAATAAGTCATTTTTCTGTAACTGTCCAAAAAAAATTATGCTTTTTAAAATTATATTCAGCCTGACTGATGTAAAAAACATTCATTCATTCATCCTCTTGTTTTTTTCTTTTTGGAAGAAAACACGGAACCCAGAAGAAGAGAAAAAAAAAATTCAAACATGTGAAGCATTTCTATGAAAATTCCTGGAAAATTATTGTTTGATGTGGCGATCACACCGGGAGCTTCAGTGAAATGTGGTGTGCTGCAATATCCAGATTATGTACTATGACCACTGGGGGAAAGGGAGGAAAAAAAAGGAAAAAAAAATTTCAGCGGTCGCAGCGCGCTCTACGAAGTGGAAAGTACAGAGTCATCAGAGGGCACTAGGAATGTTATGAATAGCCAATATCACAAATTAATTTGTCATTTTCATAAAACAAAGAACATTCGAAGGCTGATTTGATGCTATCACAAAAGTCAAGTATTAGATATGGGACCGGATATGTGGATCAATCCAGAATATACAATAGTACACAATCTGAAACAAACCATTGTGGCCTTGTTCGACAAGTGAAGAAGTAAAGGAAGAAGAGATTGCTCCATACTTTCTCAAGTTGAAACTAAAATTTTCATTATGTGATATGAAAGCTGACGTCTGTAGGTAAGAACTGCCAAACTGAAATTACTTCATGTCCATGACAGAACAATAACATGCCAAACAAATGTTCAACACGATCTTAACCACTTAAACAAAGCCAGTTTAACATTTTCTATTAATTCAAGCTGCAAATCAAAGCTTGAGCAAAAAGCAATTTCATACAGTATGTTTAGATGAATATGAAAAAAGAAAGGGGGGAAAAAAAAAGAAAAAAAACCCCGATCCAAAACAGAAACAGCCGGAGAACACAAAAGGCAACAACAAATCAATCAGGGGAAAAAGCGCCGGCGGCTGTATACACATGCCAGCGAGTCTGCAGTCTTCAAAGATTCTCCGAGCGAGCCATCGAGAGACGCCATTAACTCCTGACAAAGAATGCAAATTAATCTCAACATGGGGTGAGACGGAATTAAAGAGTCTTTTATAATCAATGACAAGACAGGATAACGTGCACACATTGGGAAGGATACAGACGCGACACGCGCAACGCAAAACGGTTCGCACCAAGTTCGAGTTTGGAGTTTGCAGCCTGAACTCTCGTGTCCTTTTGGACCTTCAAGAATCCCAGCAGGCAAACGAGCATTACATGGGTGACTGTTTGCATACATGAGTGTGTGTGTGTGTGTGTGTGTGTGTGTATGACAGAAAGACAGAGAAAGAAAGTGAGAACACACAGATGCATGGCTTGCTGTAAATGACAGACAGGCCAAGCCTGAGGTAGTACGTGTGCGCGTGTGTGTGTGTGTGTGTGTGTGTGTGTGTGTGTGTGTGTGTGTGCGTGTGTGTGTGTGTGTGTGCGCGCATCACACTGGGCTCTGTGTGCGCCTGTGATGCCTGTAGGTGAAGAGTCTGCAGCACCATATGGAGCTGCGAAAATTAACATCAAGAGCAAAAACGCAGTGGCAGCAGGAGGTCCTGTCTTTCCTTTCACTCGTTCACTCTCTCTCTCGCTTTCCATTCTTGACCCTTTTCTTCTCAACAAATGAAATTTAGAGATGTAAAGAGAGAACTGTGAAGGGGGGGTGGGGGGTGGGGGAGGGGGACACAATGAGAGAGAGAGAAAGAAAGAAGGAAAAGGATATTAGAGGAAGAGGGTGAGTAATAAATTAATGGGGTGTAAAAACACGATGAGCTTCAGTGTAGTGCCTGTGGCACTGTTTGCCAAGAACAGAAAAGTTCCTACAGATTTAAATCACCATTTCTCTAATCAAACTGTGGATGACGCTGCCCAATGACTGAGCAATGCACTACGATTCTGCTGACATGACACAGAGGTCTGACGATATACTGTACAGTACACACACTTAAAATGAATCGGACCCCTAAAATCCACTTTTCCTTTTCTTTTAACATTCCCTCTAAACTAAATAAGACGAGTTTTATTTTCACTCAAGAACAAGTTCGACTAAAAAAAAATAAAAATGGATACTGGATCTAGAAATACATTGATTTAGCTGGATCTAAAAGACAAGACCGGGTAAAATGTTGCTCATGGTACAAAGAGATTATTATTTTTGCATTCGTGTACGTGTGTGCATGAATTACTTTATGTAATAGCACTTGTTATATTAACATGACAATAGACCTTACTAGAGAGCAGTCTGAAAAAAAAGAAAAAAGGGGGGGGGGGGGAAAGAAAAACACTTTCAACTGTGGTCATGCCTCAGGCAACAAGCTTGTGCAACACCACACTTGCTTTCTCACACCCGTTTGGAAAGGTGTTAATGTGGACTCTATTAACGGACTAAACAGAAGCGCAACCTTCTTAAGCTAAGTCCTAATCACATCTAAAGCTGATGTATGTCTAAATAAATCACATGCATTTTAAGACTCAAGGTCTTGGCACTAGATGTAGCCTCTGAGTGTTTCTTCCTGTTTTCCATGAGCTGCCCTGAGTGGCTGCTCTGGTTTAATATGCTAATTAACCCAACAGGCATGCTGGGAGTAATTTATTGAGCATTAGTCAACATTTCCCTCATTAAAGAGCCCCTACACACTTTCAGGGTTGCTTTAGAAAGACAGCATTAGTATGTGTGTGTATGTGTGTGTGTGTGTGTGTGTGTGTGTGTGTGTGTGTGTGTGTGTGTGTGTGTGTGTGTGATTACACATTTTGATATAATGTACAGAGACTAGATTTCTTAACCCACTATTGACAAATTGAAAGCCATGGATCTGTTAATTAGCTACCTAGCTAGTTAGCTAACAATTTAGTAAGTTGGTTTAGTAATTTGGCTGGTAATTTGGACAGACAGACAAATAGCCATAACATAACTGACTGGTGAAGTAGGTGAGATGTTGACCCTGAAGTTGAAGTTGAAAAAAAAAAAAAAAATGGGCAAGCGTAAGGATTTAAGCGATTTGGACAGGGCCTCATGGTTATGGCTAGACAATTGGGTTGGAACACCTGCAAAACTGCAGCTCTTGTAGGATGTCTGTAGTGGTCAGGACCTACCAAAAATGGACCAAGGAAATAAAACTGGTGAACGGGAACCAGGGTCGTGGGTGAGCAAGGCTCACTGATGCACGTGGAGAGATTATAGTCTGATCCAACAAAACAGCTATTGAGCCATTATAACTATAACTATTATAAAGCTCCTACATTGGGTAAGTGAGCATCAAAACTGCACCATGGAGCAATGCAAAGAATCACATGTTCATATTCTGGTCTGATGAATCGCATGTTCTTTTACATCAGGTGAAATTGCGCTTCGCTCACCTAGGGAAGATAAGGTACCAGGGTACACTACAAGAAGAAGTCCATCCAGCAGTGGCAGTGTGATGTTCTGGGCAATGTTCTGAAGGGAAACCTTGCATCCTGCCATTCATTTGGAAGTTACTTTGACATGCACCACCTACCTAAATATTGCTGCTGATAGAAGTGGTCTCTTTCAGCAGGATTCTTTTCGTGCTGTGCCATGCCGCGATAATGGTTGAAGAATGTTGCACTTGACTCCAAATTCCAAAAGGCCGGGCCACGGCGGTCCCAAATCGCAAGAGGATTTAAAGTATCTCCTACCGATGGCTTGGTGCCAGATTCCACAGCACACCTTTCAGGTCTAGTGGAGTCCTGAATCTGGGGTTGCTTCTGTTCGTCAGGTCTAGGCTCAGCAATGTTATGTCCTGAAAAAATGAGGTCAGCTGACCACCTAAATACTGAATGAGCAGGTTTTTCCATCAATGGATTTTTTTTCTTCTCTGATGGCACAGACACAAATTATGTCAGGATTCATTAAGCTCAAATTGGGAAAGTGTGATTCAAGGAGCAAGAAACATCATTTTCACACATGTACTGTACTGGTCACCACCAGATCTTAACTCCATTGGGAATGTCTGGGATGTGCTGGGGAAGGCTTTGTATGCAGGGATTACGCAAGGTGACTGGGAAGAGAACTAAAGGTAGTGAGATTACACAAGCTTATTAAAAAGATATGGCTATAATCAAATCAGAAAAAGCGGTCCAATGAACATTCCTCAACAAACAAAAAGTTTCAATGGAATGAATACACCAGATGTGTTAATATGAGTTCATAACTCGGTGTGTGATTACAAAGAAACAGTAATAACATATAAGATACTTTGTAAATAAAGTCACATTTTGATAAAATGACTGTGCTACTTTCCTAATGTATATGCATGGAAACTTTAGGGACATCCTGTATGGTTGTGATTAATGTGATATATATATATTAAAAAAGTTTAATCAGAATTGAGAACAGAAAGCTAGATCTTGGATTAAAATAAGGTGTATCAGCAAAAGGCTGTAATCAGGATTGAAATGTTAGTACATCGCAGATGTGTGTGAAAAATTGGAAATGCATTATCTTAAGAGATCTTTCTATGTCTATAAACAAAGGAAGGATCATATACTGTAGAATCAGAGATCCTTTGGGGGGGGGGGACCCATTTATTTATGGTAGATAAAATGCGAGGGTTGTGTCAGGAAGGGCATCCGGCGTAAAAACTTGTGCCAAGCTGTTGTGCGGATTGATGCTATGCCTTGGTGACCCCTCGACGGGAGCAGACGAAAGACTAATATTTATTTATAGCCACTTCTAATAATAATAAAAAAATGACTATGGATACAGGAAATTTCAATGCAGATTGTAACTGTAAATTGAAAATGTACAATTACATGGTTTATGTAATACATCAAGTCATAGCTTTACAGTATGTTCACGTTTATTATTGACTTATTACGGAAAGAGTGGGGCAAGGCAGGTCACAATGAGTGAAAGATGATTTAAAAAGTTTTTGTTCTCACAGAAAAAAATGAAAATGAGCAAAATCCATGACAATGTTTCACCTCACATATTTCATCCCTTGCAATTTTTTGAAAAATGATCAGTGAAATGATTTTATATTATATTAATATATGAATAAATAATTGTATCTTGTCATTGATAATGAAGATACTATGAAAGATTGGACACACCTTCTCCTTCAGATGTCTTTCTTTATTTTAATTTTTTTCAACATCCAAATTATAAAAGAATAGAATTATGTAGTAAATAAAAAGTGTTAAACAACCCACGACACATTTTATATTTACCTTGATCTCAGCTTGGCACTCTCATGGCATTCTCTCAGCAGATTCACCTGGAACGGCTTTGAATTCACAGGTGTACAAATCCTTATTATGGCAAGAAACTCTCAGTTAAGAGAACAGACAGACCATCATTACTTTAAGAAATGAAGGTCGATCAATCCGAAAAATCTCAAGAACACTGAAAATATCCTTAAGCGCAGTCGCCAAAACCATCAAATGCTTTGATGAAATTGTCTTCTACTTGGTAAGGAAGACTAGGAGTTACCTCTGCTGCAGAGGATAGGTCTATGAGAACGACCAGCCTCAGATACTGCCACCTCAGACTAAAGCCTACATAAATGCTTCTTGGGGTTCAAGCGGAAGTCATATTTCAACATCCACTTTTAACAGGAGACAATCTACCACAGAATTTTACAGTGACATGCCATCCTATCTGGTTTTCACTTAGTGGGAGTATCCAACAAGGCAATGACCCCAAACACACCTCCAGGTTAAATATAGTAAGTGCTATTTGTCCAAAAAGGAGAGTGATAAAGTGCAGATGATCTGGTCTCCATAATAACCAGATCAAAATCCAGTTAAGTTGGTTTAGGGTGAGTTGAACCAGAGAGTAAAGAAAAAGCCTCTACAGTAACAAGTACTCAACACCTTTTGAAAATCCTTCAAGATGGTTGGAAAACCATTCCAGGTGACTATATCATGAGAATGACTCAATTCAATTCAATTTTATTTGTACAGAGCTTTCAACAATTGTCACTGTTGCAAAGCAGATTTACATCGAACAACGGCAAGGAAAAACTGCCCGAGATGGCAATAGAAAGAAACTTTGAGAGGAACCAGAATCAACAGGGAACCCATCCTCATTTGGGTGATAACAGATAGCAGGAATTGATTTGCAGTCATACTGTGTGTTGGGCGGATGAAAGTTCAATTTAACAGTTGACAGTTAAAATGGAGTCCAGTTCGTTAATGGAGGCTCAGGTAGACTGTAAGAAATTCCAGTCCTGAACTATGGAGCGACTGCAGTCACAAGTCCTCTGAGAAGTGACACAAGAGAATGCCAAGAGTGTGCAAACTGCCATCAAAGCAAAAGGTGGAGCCTTTGTAGAATTGAAAATATAAAACATATTTTGAGTTCCATATTTGTTCTGGCATACTTTTAATGTCCTAAGTATTAACATAAAATGTTAATAATACAAAAAAAAAAACAATAACAACAACAACAAAAAAAACGTGTGAAGGTGTGTCCAATAAGAATGTGTGTCCAAACCTTTGACTGGTACTGTACATGTCATTAATAGTTAAATTTTATTAACATGTTTCCCATGGCACTGTAGTAAACTAAATTATGAAGTATGTGTGCATGTGCAACTTTTCTAGCATCGGCATTTTAAATAGAAACGAGATTCAGGATTACACGCCAAACATATAGACACTACTGAAAACACTAGTCTGGATACAGTCTGCATGCAAGTTACAGATTATTGCATGTCTCTGAAACGAATAGCACAGAGCAAAGAGAATCTTACCTGTGGATAGGGGAAATGGCCAAGAGCAAGCTGTTAAAAGAACAAACAACAATGGGGCAATTAATGCACATCGACTTGAGAAGATCAACACAGATGCACAAACAGACACGTTCCTCCTCACACGTTCTGTCTACCAGAAATCTCTGATAAATGTCTGTCTAAAAACTTATTTACTGTATATAATACCCACAAAGTTGTTTAAATCCCTCTGCTCCCCAATCCATTTATCTCAAACAGCCAGTGCACAACTTGTACACTTTCCCTGCAGCTTGTGTTTCTTCAAAAATACTGTTTAAAAGGCTTAATGAGCCACTGACTGAGAGACTGAGGCATCCACTGGATTAAAGGGGGAAAAAAAGAGAAAGGTTTGAGGACAAGCTGGAGTGCAACACGCGTAAACACTCAGAGTGGAAGACGTTATTTTATTCCTCACCGAATAGCGAACACTAGAAATAAAACCGCAAGACAGACGGAGAAATTGCAAAGAAGGAGTGAAACTTAAGATGAATGAACAACATAGAACATGATTTGATGCTTTAAAATTCTGCATAAAGCATTTTATCTTAATTAACAAAAAATAATAATAATAAAGACTTCAGTTAATCTGAATATTTTCACGGTTTTATCTCTGACCTGAATTGCCATAAAAAACTGGCTCATGTTACAAGCCTGCTATGATTAAAGTGAAGTTCATTGACTAATTCTTCCTGACCATGAAGCATGAAGTAGCACAACTGACCTCACTGCCCAGGGCATCATCAACAAACAGCCCAGTCAATAAATTTGACAAATGTCTTTTTTCCCTACTCTAAATCAATGACTGTTATAATTGTTAAGATATTCAACAGTATTGACAAATACAGGAAGCCTATTTGTCACAACCACTGAGAGGTGCTGACAAAAACAAATTAATAATCAATAGAGCTGATGTAAACTACTAGCACGGCAAATTTACTACCTGAATTTAAACGGTAGCTTGTTCGTTTGGAGGAATTCACTTTGACATACACTTACACCATGTTACGGTCTCAAATGAATTCATGAAAACATCGGTTCGAGTGATCGAGAAGTGAGTGAGCCATTGAAGCGGAGGTATACAGAACACAGTGCACTGTTTACTGGCTGAGGGATCAATAGAGTTTTAGATACACAGCTTTCCTCAAATAGTATCTTAAATTCAATCAGACCCTTTTTTTTTGCTTTGAATTGTAACTAGGCAGGCACATCTGCAATTGATGGAGATTGTGGGAAGCTCCAGAGATGTTAAAGGTGGCAAAGAAAGACAGACGGAGACAATGAGTGAAAAGTGGAACTGCGCGAGTGTGTGTGTGTGTGTGTGTGTGCACGCATAGGTCTTTACTACAGTCAGTGGGAGATTCTGAGTGTGATCCATGCATAGCTTTAGGCCAACATCTGTTTGGACAGGCTGCCTGCAGGGACTATTAATATCTCTTAGCTAACACACACACACTAAAGTTCATAGCAGTAATGGATTGTAACAAATGCTCGTGCACACACAAACACACGTTCAAAACAATCTTGAGCTTAACCATGCTGACACACACACCACAGATGTTTCTATTGTGTAAACTGCCTGAAGTGTGTGTTCGGAGCTTGTATTAAAAGCTTCATGCTTTGAATAGGGATAGGAAAAATAATCAAATTGTAAACATGTCATGTTTCTCACTTTAAAAAGGTTTTGCAATGCTGTGTCAGGAATAGTAACTGACAGATCATGCTGTTACAAAGAAAAAGAAGAAAATCCATGCAGGGGTGGCATGATACGACCCGACGTGCAGCAGAGAATTACTGGATTATATCGGCCAAATTTTTTTATTTTGCTTATATCATTTTGGAACATTTTTGGTTTATTAATTAAGCACATTTGGACATGGATAAAAATCAAGATAATATGTGAGCCAAACTCACGTGCTGTGCTTCGAATTACATACAGAGACCATGGAAAGAAGGCTTTACCTCCATGAACGAGATTCCTAAACTCCATACATCTGAATGAATTCCATATTGTTCGCCTGATATTCGCTCTGGCTGGAAAACACAAATATACACACAACAATACATGAGAACAAAATGTAATTTAATTTGTTGGACAGGTATCTCATATCTATTCTGACTGGTTGTTTGGTCAAACACTCCATCCACATAGATGACTGTAATGCATTAGATGATATACAGTTTAATAGCCCCGCTCTACCTTGTTCATCAATAGAGCACTGACAAGCTAAGCTCTATAAAGCGGCCAATAAAGTGCAGTGTTTAAGATCACGAATATTGGATATGAACATAGCTGAGTCATACACATGAATGTGTCCGCTCAGGTTTTTGTGATGGTAGAAGACAATCTGTATAGCAAAGGTGTAACATACTGTATTAACACTATCTGTATCCTACAGTATATCTGTTTAGTGATCGAAATATCAATATATGGACTCGGATTTAAACCAGAAGTGGGCATGGCATAAACCACAAGGATTTTGGGAGGGATTTTTTAAAAGAGATAATTGTAAATGTCAGCACTGTCAGGAGAAATTGTGAACTCTAGCACTGATGGCTCCTTACCCTCAGCTTCATTGCTTAAGTTCATAATTGCTTGGAGTCGTAACCTAATTTAAATGCATGGTGTAGTAGCTTAATTTACCTGAAAGGAGTAGAAGCCTACCTAATTCAACTAGCTGGACATAAAAGCTTATTAACATCATGACTTGGACCAGGCAGATACTAAGGATGAATAAATGAACAATGGAAATGTATAAATAGTTTCAAATGGGTCTTTCTTTGCCTCGCAAGCTTTATATGCGAGTGCTCTTGTGCCTTTCCTGTTTATATTCGTACTGGTTAAGAACACTCAGTTCATTATAGATAACTATTCATAAGAAATATAATTATGAATAACTTATTTGGATTTGTTTGCATTTTCTAGTGCATATTTATCCATTATACAATATATTATAAATATATGTAGATATACATTATATATCTACAAAGTGAAACTACCTGCAGGAAAATCTGATAACATTGCAAAGAATTGTACTCTGAAGGTGCATATTCATTGCATGCTGTATGGTGATTGGCAGATTTCTATAAAATTCCTTGTAGTTCTGCGATACGGAGCTGTCACTACCCTCTTACACTCTACATTTACATTTGGCAAACACACTTATCCAGTGTGACTTATAGAAGCTTCCATGAAGAAATACATCCTGACTAAAAGTGCCGTCAATATAAAACAATGTTGGGGAGTTTTTTTTTATTTTATTATTATTTTTTTTTAACATTAATAAGGTAGTTAAAGAAAAGATCTTCAGACGCTGTTTCAATACTGCCAGTGTCCAGTAGATTTGATGGATTTTTTTGGCATAGTGATTTTCAATTCGATTTGATTTGATAGTATTAGATGTTTATGGCTTGATTTGTCAAACATATTTCTTACAGGTTTTAAAGTGTGACGTACAGCATGACTTATCTTTTTCTCACCCTGCCAATCTTCGGTGCCAGTTGGTGGCAGTATTTCACAAACCGCTCATTAACGTAAAACCAGAATACTTGCAAAATGCGGAAGATGGAAACGGTTTGAAGGTACTATGGTACAGTTTGAAGGAATTTGACAATTTTAAAAGAATGAAGTGTGAATCAGATCTAAATAAAAATTGACCCATTGATTCAATTAACTGAATTGGTCAAAAATGATCTATTAGATTGCATAACTGATTAAATCGAATGGCTCTACTGTCCAACATTTACAGAACTTTTCCACCATGTAGGTGCTAGAACAGAAAGAAGTCTTGATGCATGTCTTCCTTGGACCCTGAGAGACGGACGAACCAGTCCAACAGTGCTAGAAGACTGTAAGGAGCGTAGTGCGGTGCGGGGTGTGAAAAGTGCATCGAGGCAAGTGGGTGCTGGTCTGTTTTTGGTTTTGTGGGGATGCATCACTGTTTTAAATCTCATGCAGGCGCCTGCACGAAGCCAATGGAAAAAAGATGATGAGACGGTTGCACAGGGAAACTTGGTAAGGCTAAAAACAAGCCATGAAATTTGGATCATCTGGATCAGTTGCAGAAGTCGAACGGCGCACCTGCCAGGAGCTAGTTGAGGTACAGTACTCAGGTCTTGAAATTACACAAGATTGAACAAGCACTTGAATGGCCTATGTGGACAGAAATGGATGACTTCATCTCACGCTGTAAAGGAGAAATCATCATGTCCATGGGTACCTCAAGGCTGCATGCGTTGACCAAAGGTGAGCTCATAGGGAGCTTCAGGGAGATCATAAGATCCTGATTCGGGATGAATCTCCTGGCATGAACAGCAGTTCACTTTTCCTGGAATTAAGTTTTAGCTGATGAGCTGACATCTACTCTAATATGCCATATTGACCTAATTACAAATCGAACAGCTGCAGCCTGCATAAACCCCATTACTGAATGCTGCGTGTCAGACCTCAGGGAGAACAACTGAGAGAGGACATGGTATCATTTAATTTACAAATCATATCCCCTATTCCACACGCGTATCCTGCTGGGTCGCTAATAAACAGCAGAGGGAGAGCAATGTGTGTGTGGTTAGCATCTGCGTTTAACATTGGTGACCCTTTTGAAAGCTGTGAACCACTGAAACCTTTTCAAACAAGAACTTTATATACGAGGTGACTTCACTGAGTCACACCAAGATTACTGCAACCCAGTTGCAGCAACTCAATGCTGCTATGTGAATAAAGAGATTCCTTAAATGTCACGGGTTGAAAGGACGGCACTTTGTAGACTATGAATGCTTGAACTGGCCATTTCATCTCTCAAGGTCCTCATTTAAAATCCAGTGCGGGTAAAACTCGCCGATTTGAGATGATACCTGGGGGATTCATTTACTGACTCTACTCAGCGACTCGCTTACAAGGTTATACAACTGAAAGAGGATTCAGTTCTTTGTTGTGACCTCGCTTACCGCCATGTATGCATTGGTTCCAACGTAGGTTTTGGCGATGGAGTTTACCAGCTGCAGGGAAGAGCAGAAACACAGCAATTGTGACAAAGATGATATAAAAAATAAATACATTTAAAAAAAAAAATTTCACTCTTAGTTTTGCTTATAATGGAATGTTAAAGATCGAGAGAAGCTGATCTAGATTCAACTTTGTACATGAACACAGACTACACATCTGTGTGATTGCTTTATCCATTATTATTGTTGATCCTAATATGCCCTAAATCATAATTGTATAAACTGTCTGAGTACAAATACCAAAAACAAAAATGTGCTGAATTTGTGTTTCTAGCTACTGTTGGCATGCACAATTGAACATGGCATGATTGCACACAGCATAAATGAGGGCAAACCTACTGAGCACTTCACCATGGCTTGGTATCTGCGTGTGTGTGAGAGAGAGCGAGAAAAACAAAAAGAAAAAAAAAACCGAGAGAGTATGTGATAGAAAAGGAAACCCAACCCAGGAAATTATTTTTTCTATAGGAGGCAGCGAGAGTAGTACAGGTGTACTCTTTTCACACTCTTTCGTTCACAAACATACATGCATGCACACCAACACCTCAGCTATAGGTCAGATGCACGCTACATGAATACTAATTAAAGGCAGAGCGTGTGGGTTTAATTGTTAGGCCTGTGTGATGGTTTGAGATGGGGTAGAAGATGTTGTTATTGTCACCACACACACGCTCGCACTAAATTTAAATGCACCCCTGGTCAGTGTGGTAATTAGAGAGCTGAGAGACACATGACTGATGAAGATGGGGTTAGAGTGTGAAGTGACTGATCCCCAATGGGAACACAGGACTGACAGGCAACAATGAAAGAAGAGAATGAAGAGATCACACTGGATAGGACAATGCATATCTGATTGGAATGTGCCTGCAAATCGGCTTTCACTCTCTCTTTCTTTCTCTCGCTCACTCACACACACACACAAGAATATTGTTCATGTAATTGTTTCGTAATTCAAATTCATCAGAAAGACTTTTTGTTTTAATTTGAAGGATTACAGTTTACAGCTCATGAAAATTAAAAATACTGTATCTCAAAACATCTCGAAAGAATATTTCCAATCAAAAAAGGATTTACAATACAGAATATTGTATTGTAATACAATACATGCAAGGCATGAAGGCGATCAACCTGCTGAGGCGTTATTGAAGACGAGGATATTTAAATATTTGGCTTTCAGAGTCACGGTGTGCTTCAGGTCAGGCACGTTAGTTGGCCAATAAAGCAGAGTAATATCAAAACCAATTAAGTGCTATAAAACCTCCTGGTAGATGGTTGCATTGACTTTCTACTTGATAAACCAGAGTGGACCAAGGCACCCCAAAAACAGGCCACAAATCATCACTGACTGTGGAAACGTCACACTGGACTTCAAGCAACTGGCATTCTAGTCTTTCAACTGATCCTCCAGAAGCACCAGTTGTAGCCCATTTCCTGAAGACATCTAAGAATGGTGGCTCTTGATACACCCACTCCAGTCTCACTACCACTTGTGAAGCTTACCCAAGGTCTAGGATGTGTTTTGCTTAAAAATCTTAACAGGTCTGTGATCATCCCGGTTGTTTGTGCACCTTTTCCCTCCAAATTTTTCCCATCCAGTAAACTTCAGAAGAATATGCTTTGATACAGCACTGTGCCAACAGTCAGGCTTTTCAGCCATTGACCTTATGGGCTTTCCCTCCTGGTGGAAGGTGTCGATGAACTGGACAGCTGTCAACTCGGCAATCTTTCCTCTGATTGTGGTTGCGTGTACCGAACTAAACCGAGACATATGCAGCTTGCTTTTTTTCCCCCATATATGTCACACTTAAGTGATTCAGATCATGAAACGAATTTGAATAATCGCACCAAGATAACTCCCAAAAATACAGAATGCTGTTTTTAAAAGCTGCCCAACCCTACCTGGCACTATGCAAAGGAAAAAAAAAGGAGGGGGGGGCAAACACTTTTTTACGGCACTATATTCTGCATGAATAGTAATTTACTCAAACCCGGAAGGAAACATTCATGGATTTTTGATTTTCATATTCATGAAAATTAAAACCACCAAAAAAAAAAGGCTTGAAATATTTCACTTGTAATGAATCTATAATGTGTTTCACTTTCTGAAATGAATTATAGGGGAAAAAATCTGCAATATTCTGGTTTATGAGATGCACTGCGTACAGTATATAAAGAAACATTGCAAACAAAACCGCAAGACATACTTGTGTGCTGACTCCAAAGTCACACAGTTTTACTTGGCCTCTTGTGTTCACAAGCATGTTGGAAGGCTTCACATCTGCAAAGAAGCCAGACAGTTTTACTCACTTAAATTTCCTTTTTAAAAAATAACTAAAAGAAATAATAGATGATGTAAGAGATGTCTAGTAGTGAGGTGACTCGCCAAGGGATGTGCAAAGACATTAGATTACACGGTAATACTCCGACATCCCTATTTGGGTTTTAATTTTCATACTATCCATATAAAAATCAAAGCAGAAATATTAAAAAGAAAAGCTTCATCTGGAAATAATTTGATGCAGAGAGCATCACTTTCATGTTGTGCACACAACCTGTAGGAGTTATTATAATCTTATGTGGTCCTGAGCAGGCTGCGACATATGAAGCTCCCAGGACAAAGACATAATATTTAAAAAAAAAAAAAGTATATATTTTATTATAATAATACTTCAGGGACCTACAGTATGGTTTACCAATTTGACACCAATCACTGCTTTTACATGAATTACTGGTGTAATTAATATAGAACGTAGTGATCTGTACTGACAGATTAATATAACCCTGCATTATCAATGTGATCGCATCATGTTTATTAATCTTCTCAAACTGTCTGGCTGTTAAAACTTTCAGGAAGTTTGAATTTTAACCAGTGTCTGAGTCTGTGCTGAAGCAGCAGGGCTACAGGCTGAAATATTGAGCTGCCATTCAGTAAAGACGACATCATTTAGTAAAGCTTTTGCTCAGCGTTTAATAGTTCTGTTCATCACTTCTCTATACTACAGGCGTGTCAGATACAAAACATGTGCCATCATCAACAGGAAAGTTTAATTGCAGTGGAGAAAAAAAAAAAAGCGCCATTAAGTATTTGAAAGTTCAGATATCAGAATATTTAAGTATGACAATTTTAAAAGACTATCAAAAGGAGTATACCACCACAATCCAGCTATTGCTAGACAACATAAACGCTCTACAGGTTTGTTTTTTTGGCTTTTTTGCTCACCTCTGTGCAAAATCTTCAGGCTCCACAAATATGTCAATCCTTTCACCACCTTCACAAGCATTTAGAGACACAATTAAAGCATATTTTATACATTCTATAAAACATGTTTGTTTTAGATTGATCAAGGTATATAAATAATTTTAGGAGACAGCAGAAACCAAAATTCTCATTCGAAAATCAGAATAAATATATAGCAGGCAGGCTATTATGTCACAACTCTTAACACCCTATGAAGTTCCTATATCGCTACATTCACATTACAAGACACTTTGCTCAACTCAGATTTTTTTGGTGAGATCAGATTTGCTCGATATGACGGGTCACATTCATAATTACAAATGATTTTTTTCCCTGACTCTAATGTGGACTCGTCAGTCATGCAAAACGGCACGAATGTGCAACTCGATACGTCTTTGCTCGTGCCATCTGGGTTAAAACATGTCATGTCATGAGTCTGTGCGACCACTCATTCATTTCTAACAATAGATGCGATTTTAGCAAAAATATGCGAGCAGTTAGTCGGCTTTATTTGTTAAGAAAGAAAGCCAGACGCCGCGCTTTAACTGTTTTCGCAGCTGTTGCTAGCCCTGCTATGAAATCTGCATGCTGCTGGTGCTGACTGACGTCAGTGAGCGCCCTATGAATGTGCAGAGGCAAAAAGTTGATCGGCCTGACCAGGTATTGGATATGTATGGGCCACATACATCTAGGACCACATACGAAAGAACGTCTGCTTTCAGGTGGCCCTAAAAATTATGCAAAAAAATTATATTTAAATAAATAAATAAATAAATAAATAAATAATTTTTAAAAATCAAATCTGTGTGACATTACAGTAAAAGAATTAATAAAAAATCAGAATCGAGCCGCTTCAGGCTTGGTAATGTAAACGTAGGCTATGCAAATTATTAATTACTGTACACCAGTTTACCAGTTTAAAAAGCGGCTGAACAACAAATACTGTTAAAAAGTGCCTTCAAAAAAAAACATATGGATGTTCCAGTAAAGGTAATAAAAATAATGAAGAGACTCACAGCTACAGCAATCCGGCCCAGGACGTGCTCTGGAATCTTCCTGTAAACATCCAGAGACCCACCTACAGACAAAAGCATGCACACACTGAAAACAAGTCTCTTCCACATAAGTCATGCAGTAATAATTGACTAAATTAAAAGTAACAATATAAACAATCTAAACTCAGATTATTGTCAATGTACGCACTTTCTATCCACTGATTAAATGGAACTCACCATCCATAAACTCAGTGCATATAGATATTCGGTTCTCCACAAAGAAAGCACTGTAGAACTTTATGATGTAAGGCGAGTCACACTACAAACCAAACCAAAAAAAAAATATAATAAAGAATCAGATGAGGTGAAACCCTAATAAATCAGACATTGAAAGGATGTGCAAAGATTACTGCAGAAATATTGAGTACGAGAAATGTATACAGTCCAGTGTAAAAAGTACTGGAACATCAAAAGATATTTTTTGCACATTGAAGACATTTGAGTTTGAGATCAAAAGATAAATATAAGTCAACAGATGACTTATATTTATCCACTCATTTTTCAAGTGATAATATATTATATTATATATAATATATATGCAAGTGAAAAAATATTTAACAAATGCACTGCAAAAACTGACATCTTAGCAAGTAAAATTGAATCTAGCCAAACTCATCTATCATTTATCAAAACAAGACTATAACAAACCAAATATAAGATAATTAAGTTCATTTTTAATTTTCTAAAATTTCAAGCAAAAACAGTCTTGGTTCTATTGGCAGATAATTTTGTGTCTTTCAAGAAATAAATTCCTAAAAACTAGCAATATTATATTTTCTTTAAATACAATTTCAAAATAATTGGGTGATCTACCTTCAAATATTCCATGTTCCAAGTGGTTTAACAAATCTGTTTTGTTATGCTGTTCTAATACTTTTGGTGTACAAATATGATGCAGAGAAAACCTTTCTGACCTTGTAAAGGATCTCCAGCTCAGACATGATCTGTTTCTGAAGTTCCACTGTGATGTCAAGAGGAATGACCTACAATAACAAATAATACATCAGCTTCTTTATTAAAAAGACTCTTCCACAAAAAGTCTTCTCTTATACTCTTGACTCTGAAAAAAGCCTCAACATTCCGTTGTTGTATGGAAATAGAGTGCTGTCTAAAAACATTGTAAACACAAACCCAACTGAAATAAATGGTGGAAAGCCACAGATGAACAGTCTGTAGTTTAACACCAAAACTGAAGTGTATCTATTGGTCGCTATCTCTCCCGCTCGATCACTTTCTCGCTCCCTCTTCCTTGGCTCAACAGAGTGGAAAAACACATGTAATGTAGACTCAGATTAGCTAAAATGCTTCTTTAGTTAAGGTTAGATCAGCATCCTCCCATTGAAATAATTGATTACAGGTAAGGCAGTAAGGCTGAGGCCGTGCCGTTACCCCTCAGTGGAGAGAGATCGTTTACGGCAGCTAGGCATGCCTGCAACACCAGCATGCAACACAGCAGAGAACTGGGCCACGCCGGCCAAAGATCAGAGTACATGCCGACAGAGGAGAGAGGGAACATAGCATTAAGACAGGAGATAAGGAGAGAGAGAGAGAGACTGAGCGAGAGAGAGAGAGAAGGGCGTACAGACAGAAGCAGTTGGGGAGACAGACAGACAAAAAGAGAAAGGGACAGAGAGACAATGACAGTGAGAGAAAAGAGAAAGAGCAGGACAGACAAAAAAACCCACAAAAACAGAGAGATACTGGGAAAAACAAAGACAGATAGTGGGAGATAAAGACAGACAGGCAGAGACACAAGAACTAAGAAAAAGAAAGACAGACAAACAAACAAATAAGACTAAGAGAAAGACAGGAATATCCATCTAGAGAAGAAGAGACATATCTATAAACAGACAGGCATAAACAGAGAGTGAGTGTATGTGTGTGTGTGTGTGTGTGTGTGTGTGTGTGTGTGTGTGTGTGT
>QMIH01000099.1:148261-177858 GCA_003987875.1 Clarias batrachus
GAGAGAGAGAGAGAGAGAGCAGGGAAGGTGTGAGACAGTCAGGGTCACAGGGCCTTCGGTAAGCTTCACTTCAGCTGTCGAGTGATGGACTGCTACATTTACTCCTCCTGCCCTCCAATTAGTATGCCACTATTAACACCAGGTTAAGTCATTTATCATTATCTGTCATGAATTACTCTATAAACACACACACAAATTAAACACCCACTCTTAAACCACTACAACCAACCTTCGTCTTACATGCTTTTACACATATGTTTAAAATAAAGTGCAGATGGGTACGACTTAAAGCCTCTTACCTTCACTGCTAGAACCCTCTTCCCCAGGAGATGGTATGCTCTGTTAAAATAAAAGGGAGAGTCATACTATAGGTTTTCCACTGATCTGTTTGACAGCCCATACATTAATAATTGTGTGCATACAGTAAATAAATCAGTAAATCCCACATACCAAAGAAAATAAATTCATAAGGAAAGAAAAATTACTGGCGTATTGTTAATGGCATTTATAATATAAAACCTAGCACTATTAAATAATCTATGTGAAATAGTCAAGAACTCAACCTGCATTCATGCACTCGGATGATAATCTGATTACTCAGCGGTTATACGAAGCAGTCAATCATTTGTAAGGAACACATTTCGACCTTACAGGGTAGTTTAAAAAATATAACTCCAACTTAATTATGCTGCTTGCCTTCAGATAATTTTGCTCACCAGAGATGGACAACTTGGCTTACTGTATCACAAACACAGATAAGTACGGTTACACAATGTATGAAGGAGATGGACTGAGATGGAAAATAAAATTGTGATTGACCCATGTGTTTTAGAGATGGAAAACCAAGATAGACATGCACTGTAGACAGGAAGTACATACATCATTTTGTCCACTGTCTCTTCTTTCCTCTCTGACGCAGTTAGAATGTGCTCACAAACATATGCTATTATGTGAGTGATTAATGTGGAAAAGATGGCTGATCTAGGTTCTGCCCCAGACACCTCGTAAATGCCACAGCCCTTTAATTAATGACACTTCTATGTGACGGGCCGGGTAACGTGCCTCATTTAGACCGGGGACATTCAATCCAGCTTGACCCGTCAGCACAGAGAGGGTAGACGTTACCTTGAAAGACTCCACCACATCTCCAGACGTGCACTCATGAACTTGTTTATTGGGGACACATGCCATTTGAAAGATATGATGGAGCCAATTCCAGGAAATTACACTAATCTATATACAAATCAAGACAAGCCAAGTCCAAAACTGATGCCTCAAAAATGATGCAGAAAAATGATTCTTCTATATAATTTGTGATTTTTGTATAATTTGTGTAAGGCATCTTGGCATACTTTCCCTTCTAGGTGCAATTAAATGCATTTTAAAATTTGGCATGAGGTAACCAATATGGAAAAATTCCAGGAGCAATGAAAATGCACTGAATTAGTAAATAGGAAGTGACGTGGGTGGAATCATTATGCATATTAAAGTTGAAATACGGTCATGTCCTAATTCCAAACGAGACAACAAAGGATGAAGTCACATTACACCTTACACAGTTATTCCATAGTAAGTAACAAATAATAAGATTTTGCTTGCTTGCTCTAGATCTAGACTCTGTCCTTGACCTCTGTCAGGCACCCAATTGGACGGATGATTGAAGGCTGACAGGTCTGAGGTCAGGGTAACGAAACCGTAGCGACAGTTGGGAACTGGTCCTGACCGCGGTAAACGTGTCTCTATGCCGTGTGTTATTTAAACTTCAGAGCCTGCTGTAATGAAAGCTCCGTCATGTACTATTCATGGGCCTCTCAATGCCAGCCATCCGAACACACACACACAGGTTTGGGTTACAGAAAGCACCAGACCATACACTCTCTCCAGCTCTGACTCCCTTGCTCACCTGAGATGACCCATGGCCAGGTGCTGACCTCAGCCAGAGAGAGAGCAAGAGAGAAAGAAAAAAGATGGTGGTGGATAGCACAAGGTAGAAGGAGAGACAGAGGGCATGATGATGATGTGGTAAGAATGAGGAAAGAGGTCATGCATCTTCTACACACAAATATCTTGCCTAAAAAGTAAATAAAAAAATATGAATTTTGCACCTAAAATGTTGCATCTCATCTTGATTCCTGGATTATAGAAGTCCAATAAACATAGCACAAGATTTTCACTTTCACAGAGATTGATTCAATTAATAATTTCTTTGTTTTTAATTAGATTCTGAATCAGTTCTTAAACTAAAGAGAAATTAATGAAATTAAATTCAACTTTATTTGTTAAATACTATACTGTATTAAAACATAACCAAATCACTTCCGTTAATATTTTGGGGCATATTTCATATTCGCAACTGATGTCCAAAAGTTAGTACCACCTCCTTTAATTCTTTGTGTAGAAACATAATTAAAAAATTATCTGATCATAGCATGTCTTGGTATTAACAACCTCAGACGAAAAACTGACGAAAGTTTCCACGAGATTTAATAGGATAAGTGCTGATAATCATCAGCCCTTGATTAAATAATTATCAGCAGGTGCAGACCTCTATAAAAGCAGACATTTTGGCAATTTGCTGGTATGGAGCATTCAGGAGTTTGTTAACACAATGCCAAGAGGAAAAGACATAAGCAATGGTCTGAGAAAAGTAATTGTTGCTACACAGCAATCTGGAAAGAGTTATAAAACTATTATCAAATAATTTGGAGTTCAATGTTATACAGTGAGAAAAATTAAATAGAAAGCATTCAAGACAGATGCCAAGCTTCCCAAGAATGGACATCTCGGCTCATTCGGCTCAAGGTCAGACCGTGCAATGTTCAAAGAAATCCAAGAAAACCCACAAGAGTTACATCCTGATGAAGGTGGTCTGGTTTGAGGCAGTAGGATGCTCTGTTGGGAAACATCGGATCCTGGCATTCATGTAGGTGTCATTTTGACATGGACCATCTACCTCATCAAGTATTCCACTTCATGACAATGGTATTCCTTAATGCCAGTGGCCTCTTTCATCAGAATAATGCATCCAGCCATACTGTAAAAATCGATCGTTGCAGGAATGGTTTGCGAAACATGAAAATTCATGGTGTTGACGTGGTCTCCAATCCAGTCGACCTCGCAAATTACAGGACTTTAAAGATCTGCTACTAATGTCTTGGTTACAGATTCCATAGCACACATTCAGAGGTCTTGTGGAGTCCATGCCTTGAAGGGTCAGAGCAGTTCTGGAGGCACAAGGGAGACCAAAACCATATTATGCAGGTGGTTCTAACGTTATGGCTGGTCATGCATACTACAATGTTATAACCCTCAGTGAACCACAGCCTTATAATCTTATCTTTGTTTTTTCTAAAAATACATATGATAGACGAAAAATTTCTTGTGTGGACCTCCAAACTGCTCCATATAATTTTATTATAACCATAAAACAGCAGAGACAGAGACCATAGACAAACTTGCACTTCAGACAATCTTGGCTGTAATGACTAATTGAAAATTAAATCCAAAAAATAAATAAATAAACAGAAGAATAAACAAATTAGAACGTTAATGCACAATTTGAGTGCACGGTACAGTTTTATCAGAAATGCCTCGTCTTTTTTAACCACGACAGTCCACAGGATTCAGCGCACTTAAGCTTTACTGTCCTATAAAGCAGAGCTCACAACAGACCGAGATCACAGCACAGTCTGGACCACTGCAATAAACCACAGGGTGCGAATTGATCTATTACTGGATCAACACTGCAGAACAATAACCCTGTAGTGCCGACTAATCGTCAGTGGCCACCACTCATAAACAGGATCCGAGGTTTAAAGGCCGAGGCCGGGATCATGGCCCGTTCACACATCATCGCCGGGTTGCCAGGTACTCAGGCCTATTCAGCAGCAGCTATTTAGGATGACTTTCATGATGGTGAACTCGCACACTCAGGCCAGCTAGTACATATGATAAAATGCAAAGCAAGGTAGTTTGTGTCCATTTTCATACCCTGGAGGAAAAGCCGGATTGTCTTTTTTTTTTTTCTTTTTAAACGCGTGGGTGTAAGCAAGAGCCATGTTCTGACACATAATAACAGTACACCTGGAAGCACAGCAGGTTAGGTGAACACATTTATTTTTTTAAGGAAAGCAATTTAAGCTAATACCCCAGGCACTGTAGTGTAGCATAGTGTGATGGCTACAGAAGTGTTTATTTTACATAGTGCACACAGGGTGTGTACTGTATGTGTGGTAACGGTGACCAAGGACAGCAGTGTAGATAGATCGCTACATGGCCCTGTTATTCCCATGACACACACTGAATTACATTTTGTCAAATTTCAGTCAGCAGAGGAAACACAAACGAAACATATTTACATCTGCCCTCAATAAACAGTGAAAGCATGACCTGTGTGAAAATTCACAGTGATGTACACGTGAATACAATGGATATAAACAAAACAGTAAATGTAAAACAGTTATTTATTGCTAATAACAAAAAAAAAAAGAGGTTCTTAAGAAAGCCTGAGTGATGAAGCTGAAGTTGGCTAATACACACACATACAGTACAATAAATGTAGAAATACCTGATTTTCCATGGTAATAACCTTTGGACATTAATGGGGTTTTGGCTTTACTTTAAATAAGTAAATAAATATGAACTCGCCTGTAATATTTTCCGCCATCTTTCTGATCTGGTGGCCCTGACTTTAATCATATTCCCCCCAGACTAGTGCTATCAATTGACCCTACATTCATTATTTTCATTTTATTCCGATCATCTGCATGATAAAATGGTCATATCTACATTATCCATCAGAAGCAAACTAAATTAGTTCAAATTCTCAATCTCAAAAGTATTTTATTCGATAGCACATAGCAGTGAATAGGTGTCCTGTCATGTTATCTGCTTGGTAGCGATAGATCATTCGGGTAATAGAAACTGGCTTCACAGGAGTCAAACTGAATCAATTTCTTTCCTTAGCACCAAAAATAAATCGATATTACCCGCATTTGGCAACCTTCACTTTATAAAATAAATAATCATCCCAGCCGCAGCTGCCTGTCAGGGACTTTGAGCAGGCTGAGTGGACGCTGGACTATTGAGCGAGTGTGGCGTGTAGGGATGATGAGAAAATGCAACAAGCAAGATACGCTATGCGTCCTTTCGCTTCAATTACACCATATTCATAGTAGCTTTATTCAACAGTAATGAAATGGCATGGCCAGTGAAAAGATAAGTGCATAATGAGTCCAATTAAAATTCAAGGTAAAGATGAGGTGAAGAGCACTCACTTGTATACCGTTCCCCCATTTCCATGGCCAAGCTGCTCCTGGTACTGGATGTCTTGTTCATTTATCTACAAGATGAAAAAAAAAAAAAGAGAGAGAGAGGGAGAGAATGAAAGATAGATACAGAAAGGAGAGAGGACACACAGCCATAAAATAGAAAGATGTCACTAGGGACCAGAAATATTTGGGGGAGGGAAAAAAAAGCAACCGCAGGCCATAAACAACGGGTTCGCTCGGGTCATTTCAAGAGGAACAGCCGAGCAGGAGCAGGATCAATAACAACATTTGCTGTCCAATTTATAAAAGGACAAGTTTGGGGGTGGGAGAGATGGCAACTCTAACGACCATTTGTTTACCTGTGCTGTCTTGCTTAACTCTGACAAAGGCTGTCAAAACGTGTATAAAACAGTTTGGCCCCCTGCTGACATCGGTGGGCTACAGGGAGAAGTTTGTCCTCTACTGGCAAGATACACAGACTGACCTCCTTCCAATTCAACACACACACATCAAATCTGAAGCGTCTCCTTGAACCAACACAGATTTCTGGGATATACCTGAGCATGATATAGTTGAAGCAACAAGGAACATTAAAAAAAAAATTTAAGGTCCAAGTTAAGAACGTAAATGCTTAATAATCGAAGGTGTAGGAAAACTTCATTTAGGTTTAGAAAGCCACAGCATGGGTTATTTCACAGCAGAAATGATCACAAATAAACTAATTTCAAATTGTTCGGACATGTTCAATGGGTTTTTTTCTTCCTCAGGATATACTAAATTGTTGGCTTGAGTATGCTCAATTACTCTGGTTGATCTTACCTCTTTTCTTATTTATTTATTCATTTCTTAAGCTTGACTAAAGATATTTCTGGTCCTAATGCTGGCCTACTATTTTTAACAAAAGATTCAGTCTTCACAGGTGAAACCCAGAGCTCAAATTATTCAGAGGTGTTAACCGATTAAACAATTACACAATTACACCTGAGCAACAAGAATCACTATCCAGTTTAATATTAATCACTTGAAAAATGGGTGGGTCCAAAAAAAAAAAAAAAGTGATGTCCAACACAGCTAGATATAATTAACAGGAAATTCTGCTCTACTCTCCTGTCTCTTATTCACAAAGTCGTCTGTATGTATATAGATGCATACATCTCATTAAGCAATGTTTGATCTGATTGTCTGATCAGGATGACAGTATGTCAATAACCACTGATAATATGAAACAAGTATTTTTCCCCACACAGCTGAGGCCAAAACTAAGTTAATGCCTTACTGTCAAGCCTCATTTTAAGTGGGAAATACAGCACCAACTCCAGTAAAGGTCCATTGATTAGGGGTGTGTGCGAGTGTGTTTGAGTGTTTGTGCGTGCGCGCGCGTGAGCGAGTGTCCTACAAGAGCTCCCCTGCTTGTGCTTTTTACAGGTGTCACCTGGGGCCTGATTTACTTAATTGCCTATCTGACATTGGCATCTCCGCACTGACACCGCCATGCTGCTGCAGAGAGGAGAAGCTCAGACCAGCGGAATATAGATAATACAGATAACAGCCGGTCAAGATAAAGATCTCAAATGAACCATGAAGTAAAGGGACTTGACCCACTATTCATTAGGCAATCAATGAGTACTATCGACACATACACATGCACGGTAGTCAAAAGCACACAGCAAGTCATGTCACATGTCAAGTACTCTAATAGATTGAGCATTCCTCAATGCAATTCCGCTAGAATATCACAAAATATTTTGTTAAGGATTAACAGCTTTAGAAGCGTTTAAGATATTCTAGCAACTCGGATTGCCCAAAGGAATACTAGAGTTGTCAGTACTACTTAAAAACGTTGTTTAATATTTGATATTATACAACAATTTATTCCGACCGAGTTATCTGGCGATATTATGGACGAGAGGCTTTCTATGAGTGTTGATAATGTGCAGTACCAGCACTCGGAAGTTTAACTTTATGTATGACTCTGTGTCCCAACAATCAAACTCCAATTTACAAGTTAAAATTCAGATGAGTCAAGAGATTAAAGGACTGAATCAACGACCCAACAGCACAATCTTAATGATGCTGGTATTTAACTTTCTCATCAATAGCCCCATACATTAATCACACAAATTATATAAAAGATTTCATTAAAAAACAAATGGCATACACACTGTACATATGAGATGGTCAAAAATGAATAAGACACTGGTGGAGGATACTACATACCTACTACAACGCACCTACACTGCTCGGGCAAGAGTCACGATTTCAGAAGGGTCAAATTATTAGGCTGCACCAAAGAAAACAAGTATTTGAAATCACTGGAACTGGGTTAAGAACCCTTGAACACAGGGAAGGATAGTGCTGAACCATCAACTTTGTGGTAGAAATGTGGTCGGATTAAAGAAAAAAAAAAAAAAACAACATGAATTTAGGATAAAAAATCAAGAGTAAAAACATAGCTATGTTTAAAAGTGAAAGTAAGAACTTTCCATACACACACAATGTGATGAGACCTCACAGGATTGGGATTAAACAAAAAAAAAACCCTCAGTGAGGCTAATCCGAAAAAGGCTTCAATTTGCATAGGGAGCATAAAGACTGGCGTTTGGAGCGATGAAAATATGTGAATGGGTGTGTCATGATAAGAAGAGAAGCGCATGAAGCAATGCACCCTTCATGCATAGCGCCCTCTGTACAAGGTAGTGTTATGATCTGGCAATAAAATCAAGTCAGGTGATGACCTGATTGTACTGAATGACCAGATTGTCACATCAATTGAGTTTTCTTCATTGCCATTTTGAGAAAGAGGTTATGGGAGCATGAGGAAACATTTTCACAAATGAACTGGCCACCACATTGTGTCCTGTAATCAAAACTAAAGATGACTGAATTAAATCTTTGTTGTTTTTTTGCCAGGAAGTGTATATAGCGAAGTAGGACACTGAAGGGAAAAACCGTTGTACATAGTCTGAAATACATACGGATTTCTTATGTAAAAGCTGTCAATCATGTTAATCATAACAATAAATTGAGAACATATAAAGTGAATATATAATTTCAATACCTGGCCATTGGTCAGTATCTTTTTCAGCTCTGCTGACGATTTCTTTAAACTGTTAAGCAGAAACAATACGTAAGGAGTAAAACATTATTTTCTTTCTATTCAATCATTTCTACAGAAGACAGATTATCTGCTTTAAATAGGATGGTTAATAAATGAGCTTCAACTTACAATATAATATAATTTTTTTTATCTAATTATGCTAAATCTGTGTGGAGAAGCCAGATCCCAGGTGTAGCTTAATCTAGATCAATGTTCTTCTTTATGGCTACAGTGTTCCCTGCTCCAGCTCACATGAGTTGAGTAAGAAGGCTGATAACTGGATGCTTAATTGAGTCAAAAGCACTGAAGTGGGAACCAGCTTTCTTAGACTAGGAGCGAATAAAGCTGGTCTAGATGTGGTCAGAATAGCCAAAATGAAGCACCACATGCTAATTAATGAGAGCTCATTTGTACAAGTGGCGGCTGGATCACTAGTTTTTATTTGTACCCAGGTTCAATTGAAACATGGCCAAATGTTTCAGAATGCGCAAGCTGTCTTTAAGGTTCGAAGCTCTTCATTGCTAAGCTCCAAAAAGAGTAATGGTAACACTAAAGAAACTGAATGGGTAACATAAATTTGGCATATTCCTACGTACACACATATGAACACATGCAGGCCAACTAACCTGTTACTGGACAGAGACTCGGCAGGAGAAGATCCCCGACTACTGGAAGAGCCATGGCGTGTGGTCACCTAGAACAAGGCAAAACCATCAGCATGCTCAACTAATCGCGACAACGTTCAACAACAATCCTCCAAGTGACTAAGGGAAAAGAAAATTAATGAGATGGGAAGAAAGAGACAGTGATGCAAAATTAAAGATATCTTCTGTAAAAGAATAATTACAAACCAACATGAAGTCCTTTATATGTCATTCAAAAGGACGCTTAACAAGGCTACTTGTTCTTAGATCTACATCTCACCAACTGGGACCAATAAAAAAAAAAAAGGGATAGAGAGAAAAAGAAAGTGACTAAAAATAACTAGCCTAATTGAGGTCTTTGGGTCATGGAGTCTAGTCCAGCAAAGCAGTGATTCGCTTGTTAATTAGTATCATTTAAATGTATACAACTTCCACTGCGGTTTAAAGCCAATTAACTTTAGATTAAAACAAAGCACACACAAAAAAATACAAAGACTTAGTATAAAACAAATGCTGGACTATGATCCAGTTTGCACAAAAATATACAGCATATAAAGCACATTCATGACTGCATGATGAAGAATAGAATAAGCCAGAAAAATCGAATGTTTCTAAAGGGCAAAAGAGATGAAAATGTAAAATAAGAGACACAAAGCACAAATGTCTTGACTTCAATTGACATTTGAATAAGTGGTACGCAGCAGGACGTGACGTTTCAGAAACAATCGATGATGTGGCCTACCTTGAGGCTGTAGATGTTCCGGTTCCCAGGAGTCTTCCCAGCTGCAAAAGTAATTGGTCTGGATTGTAAATGCATATCAGGGCCAAAGAAAAAGATGTAACAAAAGACTTTGGACAGAAAATGGGACCGTGGAAAAAAAGATTATAATAATTATAGAAGAATTCTGATTTGTCTACGTTGCTACATTATTCGCTCATTGGGGAAAGTCGTTCAGAATGTTTAGATGAAATGGGTACCACTTTAGGAAAAACTTACAAAGAAATCTGTGCAATGGGGGAAATAGGAACAAGGGATTGGAAGCGTTTAAAGCCTCTGAAAACTACCTTGGAAAGTTATTACACGAATGATTACAAATACATTGCTTAAAGCCTTGGAGAATTTTTAGGCTAATTTTATGTTAAGCGTTTTCTATAAACTATAAACTGGTGGTTCGCCGTCACTGCTATTCATGCTCTCAAACCCAGTCTCCAGGGCTGGACAAATCAGTAGCCCAGTCACCTGGGACAAACAGATTTTTGTCTGGACTATTAGCTTTTACTAGTTTTATTACAATTTCTTTACTCATTTGTTACCCGGTGGATTCATTAGCATACGCAAAAGAGAGATGATCATTTCACGATCAGGAACATAAAGTAAAACTGAGGAAACAAAATAAAGTGTAGTGCAAAATCATCATATAACTTTGTAGTCACCTTACAGTATGCAAACAAAGAGGGAAAATTTTTTATTTTATTTTATAATATTACTATTTTATTTTATATATATATTTTAAATTATTTTATTTTATGAATCGAGAACAGAACACTACAGCTCATGAGGAAAATGTTTGCCAATGCCTTGGTAACAAGATGATGTACTATACCCGTGTCAGGAGAGAAAAGGGACTGTGGCAATGCAGACATCCCTTAGCTTGTCATAAATTATTACACTACCTTAGCTAGCCCTTGTTAGCCTACTTTTATAGGTCTGTGCACCAATTAATGAATTTATCATTTGTCTGCAGATATAAATCACATGTATGTGACATATAGTATAACATACTGTATAACTAAACAAATTACAGTCATGTCCATGGGTATTTGGACACAAATTCTGTGTTTTTGCCTCTATACCCCACCACGATGGAGTTCAAATGAAGTGATTGAAGTGAAGAATTTCAGTTTGAATTCAAAGCTTGAACAAAAATATTCCATTAACTGTTTCAAGAATAACTGGACAAATTCACAGAAACTAATATTAGGAATACATTTAATTTATTAGGTGCAAAAATGTCTATCTGGATTCTATAGACATCATCAAATCCAAGAGTTTTTCCTTTTTTAAAAGTTCTTCCATGCCTTTTTCTCAGCCACCTCCACCTGTTGTTTGTTTGTGTGTTTCAGTTTTGTCTTCTGTCAGTGAAAATCATAGTCAATTGAAGTGATTTTTTTTTTTTGCATTAAGAGAACAACACTCAATTATTTGTCACGTACTTTACAGCACAGTGAATTTTTATTTTATTTTATTTACTTCATTTCATTTACAGGAAGCTGAACACGGTGCCCCTGGAGCAGGTAGCAAGACTTCAACAGTGGCAAGTTGGCAGTGCTGGGGCTTGAACCTCCAACCTTACGATCAGTAACCCAGAGGCTTAACCAGTAGAGCCACCTCTGTCCACTTGATGTTTCATTATACCGTACAGTTTAAGCAATGTCTAATCTGATTTCCTTTTTTTTTTTTTTTTAGAAATATAATAAAATTTCTTGATTTAGCCATTTCTAAAGTTGTTGCTATCTATTTGTTATAGAATATTTTTGTTAAACCCTTCGAATTAAAGATAAAAGTCTACACTTCACATCACATCACACAAACTGAATTAGATTTATGCATTTGGTTACCCATGGTTCACATAAACAAAGTAAATAAATAATCTCCATATTTAAAATGTGCATCAAGTGGAAAGGTTTTTAAACAAACAAAACTGTATATTACTCCTAACCTGGGAGGAAAAAAAAAAAAAAAACAGAAAACTAAATGTTCACCCAAACGCCAAGAAGCAAGTGTTATTTTAAAATTAGTTTCTTACAGCAGCAAGTCGCCCACAGTACATGGATTTGAAAACACCAGCTAAGCTTTGGGCAAACTCTTTCAAGTTTAACACAAATTCCTTGGGAATGACACACACACTTCACTAACCTCGAGGAAAGATCTGTAGGGGTTCAGGTAGAAGTCCATTCATGCGCTGCTCCATCACTGTATTACAGTACTATAGAAACACACACACGTTTCAAAAGTTTAACAGTTTTTTTTTGTGTTACTGCTAATAATTACAGAATATGTTAAGTCACATACATATTATCCAAATACTTTTTTTTTTTTAAGATTTTTACTTTTAATATATTTTTATTCTCTTTTATTTTACATTCACCATGTATTTAAAAAGTATATACATCCAGGTATTGTTTATCCAAAGGAAAATCTTATATTAAATCTGTTTCACATTTAATACAATACTGCAACCAGCAAAACTCAATTAAAAAGAAAACTGAAACACAATAAGAAAAAAGAGGAATTTGGTTGCTTAAAAGTGTTTAACCTTTTGCTTGTAAAGCAAAAAAAAAAAAAGAGAGACAGCATTATTTTTACCCAGGCTTTTTGGGTAAGAGTCTACCAACCGCATCCAACATAATTAGGCAACTATACAGTATTTATATTCTTCATTGCACAAATGCTCCACATCTAGTAAATTGTGAGGGGATCCCCTGTGCACAACCCGTCACCCTCCTCAAGTCAACAGGGTTTAGATTTAGATCAAGGATCTGACTGGGCCGCTCCAAAATGCTGATCATCATTATTTGAAGAATTCCTTTGGTAACTTGGATTTGTGCTTGGGGTGTCATCATGCTGAAAGAGAACTACAGCTTCCCAGTTGAAGAGGAGCAGTTACATAGAACGATGCTGTCACCACCATGCTTCACTGTGTTGTACAGTGTATAGTGTTCTTAAAATAGTGCCTAAAATAGTTCTACCTTAGTCTCAACATGAATATCTATCACATGAATACTGACATACGTTTTGGACACAAGCCACCAAGTCGTTAAGAGTGTGTTTCACAGTTAGCATATTTTAAATAAAAAGCGTAGACCTAATTCCATTTCAGTAAACAGCAGATTAGTTATGATTCTAATCTTTACCTACACCCGGAGGTGAGCAGCTTCCTGTGCAAAATGTTAAAATATTCATTCTGTGAATATAGAAACACAGGCATTAAATATTTTGCCTTGAAATCAGATCTTTAAAAACTTTAATGACGTTTGTCCGTACTGTATATGCTTGTTAAGTAAGCCAAAGAAAGAATTGGTGCATATGTATCATTCACAAGCTATATACATTCTGCTTTTCACAAACACAAGCCTTGCCTCCTGCCAAAAGGACATTTCAATTGATGTTTATGTTAATGGAACCATCTGGCTCTGAGACGGGCCGCCCTGCCTTTTTGTCAAGCGCAAGACCTTTGTACCCAAACACAGGCCACGATCACACACAATCAACCTCCGGCAACCACAAATCCAGATGGACATGGCCGGGGGAGGGACGTCTGTGTGTCTGGTTGTGAACAAGTGCATGAGCTCAAAAATTAACACAGAAATGAGACGCTATGTAAAAATAAAAATGGCATTGTATGATTACGATGTTGACACAAATGACTAACATTTGGGGGAAGACTAAAATCGGCACGGTTGGCCAATATGACCATGTAAATGAGAAGCTGGAGCAGGAAACATGTTGCAATTAATGTTATAGTAGTAGGGCAGGAACACATTCATCCTGTAATACACAGATTTCTTGCAAACTGGGTAATTAGGGCTGTTCCCCCACTCAGACCTTTAATAAGATCACCTTGTTAAGTCTGTTTAAGTTGAAACAGATTTGCAGGAGCCCAACAGGTTATCAATGTTTTTAAAGAAATGAGAACCTGACCACAACTGACAAACACTAAACAGGTCTATGAAGAAGAAAAGGATCAATGAAAAGTAGACTGATATTGTAAAAAAAAAAAAGAAGAAGAAGAAAAAGAAGGAAAAAAAAGAATGGAGGTGTGGGTTTGGTTATTAGACCTTTAAATTTCTTTCCTGAATTAAGCAAGAACAGAATTAATCCCTAATAGCACATGTTCAGATTCCTGAATAACAACGGGCCTCGTTGATTGAGAAGGATAAAAATGGATTTATTTGTAATCTATGTCTATGAGTGTACATATACAGATAATACAGTAAATTCAGATTTTTTTTATACTTGTTCAGTCCTAGAATCAGTCTATCACTGCTTCATCCACTATGCATCTTTGCACCATTCATAATTTATAATTGCACTGCTATATATATTCTCCCATAATTATTCTGTATATACTGTATCAGACATCTGTACATATGTATATCATGTTAACTTCTTCACATGTCTTTTTGAGTAAATAATGTTATACTTGACCAATATATATACACACACACACACACACACACACACACACACACACACGGTATCATCACCTACTGTACCTTCAGTTCATAAATAGCCCACTTATGCACTTGTGATTAGATGCTAACTATATTTCATTTGCATTCAATGACAAAGTTGACTCCAATCTAATATTATGTAATATAAATTATATTATGTGTATAATTTAAAAACGCGCAAGAAAATTACCTGACATAAACTGGCTCTGAATCGAATACTTCATGATGTTTAACTGCATTTTTAACACAGATCATGCTGTTGTGTGTGTGTGTGTGTGTGTGTGTATAAGGGATTTAAATATATCAAGCTTTTTTAGACTTCAAAAAAAAAATTCGCACAGTCCACCCAAATACATTTTAAGACAAATAAGGCTAGTTGTTTAATTTAAATGAAAAAAGATGATGTGCTGGTCTGTGAAAATGCTAGCTGTAAACTAAAGTGCTGCAAATGGCAGAATTGATTTTACTGGAGGAGTTAGTACATTATGCCCTTAGGAGGCAACGGATATTTACAGACCGGTAGATTTTTATTTTTTTATTTTTTGGTTGAAAGAAAGCTGGTTTGAAAGTCCGTTCATTTTGTTGCACATCTGCTCAATTTAAAAAAAAGCTTTATCATGGTTTGGTATTGCACCAATACACCCTGTCGTTGATTACTTTCCTAAACAAAATACAGAATCACTGTTCTGTGCTTTGTTCTTCACTTAGGTCACTTGCTGTTATTTATAGCAGTTCTCTTTTGAATTCTGCTAAATACAGTATAATCATGGCCATATCTTTTTCTTAATCCTAAACTGGTAAAATGTAGAACAGGGTCAAGACAGCAAATCTGTCTCTGCAGTTTTCTAGCACTCCTTTATGTAAAGCAGCCAGAGCTGGTAGTGCATTTCTTCCCTTCTCCTCTGTGTGTGCGTGATAAATACATAAGTGTACATGAAGGCACGCTGTAGAAGCAGAGCTGCTGCAGCTGTTCTATTAAATGCCCTATTTATCACTGTCACCTCACAACTGCCTCTCTCTCCTCCTACACTTCCCTCTTTCCATAACATTCTCTCGTTCTCGCCATTGCCTCCAGCGATGTGCCTCTTCCGAGGGAAAAAAAAACGTGTGTGTTCAGACACTTACACCTTTAATTTTCCGCTCCACTTCTTTATTGATTAGGGGCACAATTACCAACTAATCTGTAGCAGTGTATTAAAAGAAATCCCCCTTTGTTGGACAATAACTAAAGGCATTTTTGATCAGAGGCTGAATGCTCGGTGCCAGAGGGGACACTCGAACCAGACCGTTCTCCTGCTGGCGCCGCATCATCATTAACACACTCAGAATAGAGTGCTTCTCAATTAGTGAACTGAGACTGGAGGAAAACAGGAGCGTGTAAGAGGAGTGTATGTTGAGCTAGACACTGAGAGCTTAAGGTTAAAACCAAGGTCATGTACTGCAAATACTAAAATATATCCCTACATCTCATTGTTTTTAATCTAGCATTAGAAGCACAGTGAGGGTTCACCTCCCAAAAAGGTATCAGCATTCTCGATTATAAAGCTACGTCTCAAATCGGGAGCATTTCAAGGACAACGGAGACGGGCAGAAATTTCATGCCTACGTATCCTTCACAGCAGCCGTCTCTCAAGTTCTACCAGTTCAACATAATAGATGTCCCTTCATCTGGAATTAATGACATCAAAGCAATTCAAAAAATGCACGTCTCAGTGGAGACCAAACAGCCGCATAGGCAAAAGACAACCCACCGCGAATGAAACGATCCAACACCATAAACTTATATATGTGGCATTAAACTTTTGATGTCTGAACGTACAAAACACTATGGGCGTCCTACCCGAAGGTGCACAAAACATAGTCAGACAAAATGCACAAGCTCTCACTTCACGACTCCCTGCTTATTTTGTGTGTTTTAAGGCTTCTGTATAGACATCTACTGTATGATGTAGCATGACTGGCATTTAGACAGTCAATAGGCAAAAAGTAAGAAATCAGCAACTGGTATAAAGCAAAATAATAAATATACATCTATAAAAAAAATCCACCTTCTCATGAAAACTCATATATAGTGATTATTGAGCCTGTGGCTAACGTAGTGACTGTGAGCTGATAGGGGGTAAAAGACAACACCAGCTGAAAGTGGATTTTGAAAAATTCCTTTGCGCAGAGGGGGGCATACTTCTAATGAGGCGGATCTTTAAGTACTGAATAATATATAATAAAAGTTGATAGTTCATTTAGTTTCTGCTGCACTTCAGAGAGAAACGTTCACAAGTCATTAATCCCGACATCCGCAATGTGAACAGTAAGTATTGAGGAATGCATTTAATATTGGCTCAGAGGGAAAACTAAAACAGTACACTAAACAAGGACAAAAGGACAAAACATTACACCACAGCAGAGTCCAGTAATTCCTGCGTTTCTGAGTAAAGCAAACACTAACACATGCATGTTTTAGGGATTCATTTCATTTAATAAATGATGAATTCCTTCCACAAATTAAATACTGTATGTACCATTAATCAATGTGCATCTGTGTAATGCCATCATTAACCACCATGTCTCCATGGCCAATCCTCTTGCTTCTCAACAGTCCTTTTTAAAAAAAAAAGAAGAAAAGAAAAGCCTTACTTAAAAATTAAATAGCATCAACCGGTTATGTGTCTGTCTCTCCCTGTAAAAGACGCCTTGCGCCTGTGCCTGTCTGTCCCTGCGAAGGAGGCGTGTCCCCTGTGCCTGTCTGTCCCTGCGAAGGAGACGTGTCCCCTGTGCCTCTCTGTCCCTGCGAAGGAGGCGTGTCCCCTGTACCTGTCTGTCCTTGAGAAGGAGGGGAGTCTCCAGTGTCTGTCTGTCCCTGTAAAGGAGGCGTGTCCCCCGTGTCTGTCAGTCTCTGTAAAGAAAAAATCAGATATGCCTGAAAAGGAGGTTTGGTCCCTGTGCCCCTCATTCTGTGTAAAGAAGACGTCTTCTGTCCCCCTCAGTCTCTGTGCCTGTTTGTCCATGTAAAGGAGGTGTGTCTGCTGTACCTGCCCAGTTCCTCTAAAGGAGGCGTTTCCCCTGTGCCCCTCAGTCCCTGTAAAAGAGGCGTGGCCCCTGTAAGCATGGGGGTGTTGCCACTGTGCCCGTCTTTCCCTGCATAAGAGGTATTCCTTCTCTGTCGGTCAGTCCAAATGAAGGAGGCATAACCTGTGTACCTGTCAGTCCCAATGACAGGGGTGTCTCCTGTGTGCCTATCAGTCCGTGTATAAAATAAGCGTGGTCTCTGTGCATGAGTCCATATCTTTTTGCACATTTCATTAATTTCCAACAGATTTGTTGTCTATTATAATTTGATATTTCATATATTAATATAAATTTTAGAATATAAATCAGGCTATGCAATTCATTTTCTTGGAAGATAATGGTGATATATGGTGAGAATACTGTAACAGTCATAAAACCACACAATATAGAAACCATTCTCTCATGAAAGATCATCCTACAGATTTTAAGTTGCACAGCAATGTCTCCCATGCGTGGGCAAATATGAGCTGACATCTGTACTACAGTGCGCTAGTGAGTGTTGGCACTATGACTATTATTACAAGATTGTTCCCCAAAAAAATCCTCCAATTAATAGGGAGCATTATCATTTAGTGACTGGCTCAAGGCTCATTTCTGACTTCACGCCTTGAGTAAAAGAAACAGAAATGTAATTTGATGCTTTGCTCCATCGTGCATGCTTAATGCCATGCTGGCACACGAGCCTGCCAGGGGTCACGGGTTGCCATGGATACATCAATTGTTACAACCAAAAAAGGGCCAAGATGAAGATAAAGAGACAAGAAAACAGAGCTACTTGTTATCCCTGCCAATCTGCCATGTAATGAGAAGATCTTGCCCAAGGGTGAATAGACATACAATAAGAGATTTTAATAGCTTTTCCTTTCTAACAAAAACACTCCCAAGACTAAATAGTTTAACTGAACCAAGCAATAGTTCACGCAACAGTCTGAGGTCAGTAATTATAATTCCTTAGGAACATAAATACTTTGATATAAAAGAACAGATATTTTCAAATACATTTTTATTTTACTTTTATTCACAGAAAAACCTTGCTTACCTTGCACAAAGCTTAATTTTAGTGAAATAAAAAAACTAAGATTATGTTATAGCGATTGATCATTATATTGTTAACTGCAAAATATGACCCATTACTTCACCTACCATACCTTCAACAGAAAGTGTCCAAAAGCAAAATCCATGGAGGTGTCGAATTCATACTGTCTAATCCACGATGATCATGGCATAGATTGTTGACTTACATCATAAAGTTTAGTATGTTCATGGCAGCTTGTAGCAGAAAATAATTTCCAATCTACGTGAAAACAGACAGCAGAAACAATACTTACATACGACAACATGGCCTTCAGTTCTTCATCACTCCGAACTGTGATCCTGTCACCAACCTCATCCTCATCTATCACAAGAATGCACCACAGTATTCATACACAGTTCTAAAGCAAAACGCAAGCAATTTCCTAGAAATTAACCTTCCTCTCACATGGTCATGCCACATACCTTTGAAGAAATGCTGCTAGATAATTAGCTAAACAATGGCTCCCAATCCTGGTCCTGGAGGACCACCTGGCCTGTACGCTTTAGCATCTTCTGTGCTCCCAGAACATCTGATTTAACAAATCAGCTAATTTACAACCCACTCTGAATAGAATGATAGTAAGTAATAGAGCAAGGAACACACTAAAATATGCACGGAGGGGAGTCCTCCAGGACCAGGGTTGGGAACCAGGGCTCTAAAGTGTTATAATGTCCTTTTAAGCTATTTATTAATGACAAATTCATCGTGTATCAACATGATGCTGATCTAAACTTGACTTGAACTAGATGTAATATACGCTGACAACTGACTCAGGATGGAATATCTACCTCACTGCAAGCAAACTGCCCTCCAATTCACTTGGAACTGAACCAAGGCAGCTCCTTCATGTTTTAAGTTTCGTTATGTTATTGTTTCGTTCCACCCCTGAGTGTGATGGCTCTGTCCCTACTTGCACAAACCTCATCATGGTGAAAAATGCACCAGGGTTAAAGTCAGGAAAGACTAAACACAATACGAAAGCTTGCTTAGCTATATTCAGGCTGTGTTAGTTTTACATGGGGAGGGCGGAGGAGGTAATGTTTCTATTAACAGAGAAAAAACATACAATATGAACACCCCATCAATATAATTGTAATTTATGTCACGGATATTTTAAAAGCATTTTTTAAAAATGCCATTAATTACAATTTGGTGTTAACATTTTGCAATTTATCTTAACTGTTTTTAAATTACTTGATTAATGCTTGCAGAAATTATATGAAATATAATCCAACTAGTTTTAAAATGCAACACTAATATACTGCTGGCTGTTTGTGAATGTGTTGTAATATATTTTATTTGGCCAAAAGTTTGTGGACACCTGATCTTCACACATAAAGCTTTTGGTTTAAATGCAAAATTGCGCAGACCCTCTTTATATACTATAGCATAACAATTTCCCCTCACTCAGGTCCAAACCTGTCTCAGCAAAACAATACTCCTGTGCACAAAGAGAAGTCCATCAAGACATGGTTTAAGACCTGAAATTGATCTCAGTGAACACCTTTGTGCTGAGGCACAAATGTTAAAACATTCATAAATGTATTAACAGGTAAAACTTTCTTCCTCAAAATAATAATAATTTTAAAAAAACTATTCGATGCACACATTTGATCATAAAACTACAGGTTTCTGTTGAATTCTTGCACATCTGTGTGTATAATCTATCATAGAAATAGAATCTATCAAACAAATTATTTGGCAAGTTTGAAAATCTGAATTTTTTTAAATATCATCAATTGGGATATATATATAAAATTGCAATACCAATCGAATCGGCACCTACTGTAGGTATCGTGATCTTATCTATATTAGCGTATCGGAAGGTTCCTAGTGAATCCCATCCCTATTGACTTATCACACTGTACATGTACTGTATATACAATGACGTCTCTTCTGTCTGATTCATACAGAAATTGCTTATAAGTGTGAATCATAACTACTGTACATAATACACTAGACATGTTTCATCTAAATATTATCCAAGACTTTAAACTTCTATATGGATACAGTTACACACACACACACTATAACAGTTTACAGCTACAATACAAGGACCACAACTGACACACTGTGACAATTAATCTAGTATTATTGTAGGGTTTTTTGTTGGTAATATAACTTTATGCTTTTATAAAAAAGCAGTGCTCACATTCAAACGCAGTAATGGTCGCTTCAGGCATCACGTCTCTAATTGCGAGCTGCAAAGCACAAGTAAAATACACAATTAGGACATGTGTTTAATTCTTCTTCAGTCTTTCAGATGATGTGAAATCACACGACTCATGGGTTTGTACTGCCTGGAACAGCTTTACCAGTAAATCGTTGAAGCTCAAAAGAGACGGACAGTCCACCGATGAGTCCATGTCCCCCACCGGTGTCTTTATACGGATCACGATCCCTTCAGTGTCCATGACGCAGACGTTATTCAAAACCAGTAAAAGCATAACAAACACATCTGCTCATAATCACAATCCACACACAGCCTGACTCTAACTACAGCTAACAACCTGGGCTTAATATTAAACCCGGTCCCTCTTAACCACGCAGTGCACTACATCGAGGGCAAAGGCAATTATTTCTCACTAGACGTAGTGCACATAAAGAGGGAACACAAAGCAATTCGGGATTCTCCCCCAACTAACATGGCTAGCTAGACATATAGCCGGCTAGCATGCTCGCTAACTATCGGAAATATTGAAACAGTGTAGGTGTGTCGCCACTAATTTTGGATTTAATTCAGGGACTCGTTGAAAGACATATTCTGAATTAAATAGAGAAATGTATGACAAGTGTAAATTATACGTGAGAACTGTTTTCGCATGCTAGCTAACTGTCAACAAAACTCAGCGGAAGTTTACAGGAAATTTTCTCCAGGAAACCGGAACACGGAAGAGAGTTCTGTTTCGAAAATCTATTTGTTTCCACCTCGTTAAGACATAAAATTGTGCACTTGTCATAAACGTATTACTTTCACTTGGTCTTTATATAAGCTCATACACATGGAGCTTATATAAAGGGGACCAAAATAAATGATGTGTTTGACTGTAAACCACCATATATATATATATACACACATATACACGTTGTGGAGCACTTACTCTTCACTCTTCCACATTATCCTTTATATTGGGGGGCTTGGAGATTTAGGGCATGAGGGAGAGCCCAGATTTTATTTTGCCAAGCCCAAGAACTTCTTTCCTACTGACCAGATTATTAATCTTGACTTTTTTTTTTAAACAGTTGCTTCCTCAGACAGACAATACAAAAGCCATTAAGCTTGCAAATGTATGTTGTACCCCACAAAAATGTTCCATGAATTAAAAAATTCTGCGAAAAAGGGTGGGCCAAAATTCCTCAACACAACATGAAAGACTTATTGCCAGCTATGGCAAACGCTCAATTTCAGTTGTTGCTGCCAATGGGTAACACAATCACTTATATGGTTTAAAGGCTAATACTTTTTCACATGGGGCTAGGCAGGTTTGGACAGCTTTTTACCACAGTAAATGAAATGTTTTGTATTTACGGGTTATTGGATTATCTTTGCGTAATATTAAAATTAGTTTGATGACCTTAATAATTTTAGTGTGACAAATATACTAAAAAAAAAAAAAATCAGGCAAATACATTTTCACAGCACTATACACACATCCATTCATATCTGTTTAATTCACTATAATGTTCACATAAACACATATTTGCAGTCATGTTCAAAAAATATTGGAACTATGATCATTTTTTATGCCATTTGGCCTATACACAGGAAGTACAGCCAATTTTATATATTTTGTGGTTTCTTTTGTGGTTAATTTTATATATTTTGTGGTTTCTCATAAATAATGGAATAAATGGCTGACAAGCAGTTGCATGGGCAAGTGTGGCCTGTTTCCTGTTTACACAATGACTAACCAGGCTGATAAAGGGCGGGTGGTTCTGAGTGTTACATTTGCATTTGGTAGCTGTTCACTGGAGCTCTCATAGAATGATCCATGGAGGTGTATATGCAAAAGAAGGTGGCCATTATTAGGCCAAAAAAAAAACAAACACCTGACAACAGTTTGGAACATTCTTAAAAAGAAGGAATTAACTGGCAAGAGGCTCGATTCCCGTCTCTGTGTGCATGGAGTTTGCATGTTCTCCCCATGCTTGGGGGTTTCCTCTGCGTACTCCGGTTTCCTCACACATTCCAAAGACATGTAGGTTAGGTTAAATGGCGTTCCCAAAATTGCCTGTAGTGTGTGAATGAGTGTGTGAGTGTGGCACCCTGTCCAGGGTGTATCCTGCCTCGTGCCCTAAGTCTCCTGGGATAGCGACCCTGAATACAGGATTAAGTGGTAATGACGATGAGTGAGATGAGTTAACTGGCAAGCTCAAAAAACAGCAAAGAGCCTGGAACACCATGGAAGACAACTAAAGTGGATGACTGCAGAAACCTGTCCATGGTGAATAAGCATGGATGTTGTGAACTAACCCTTTCACAACATCTAGCCAGGTCAGGAACACTCTTTAGGAGGTAGGTGTGTCATTGTTAAAGTCTACATTGAAGAGACAGCTTTATGAATGTAGGAATGTACAGAGACTTTACAAAAAGGTTCAAACCACTGGTAATGCTTATAAACAGAAAGGCCTGATTAGACTTTGCCAGAAAACCCCTAAAAAGCCTTCTCCGTTCTGGAATAAGATTCTTTAAACTGATTAAATAAAATGAACTTGTACCAGAATGATGGGAAGAGAAAATTATGGAGCAGAAAAGCTCATGATCCAAAGAATACAGTATCACATGATCTGTCAAACACATTGGATGCAGTGTTATGGCATGGGCATTTATGGCTGCCAATAGGAACCTGTCACTGGTGTTTATTGATGACCTGACTGCTGATCAAAGTAGCAGGATGAAATCTATAGTCTCTGCTTAGATTTAGCCAAATTCTGCAAAATTGATAGGACACCTGATAGGTCAGGTCTGTGTGCATGGAGTTTGCATATTCTCCCTGGTGGGTTTTCTCCAGGTTCCCTGGTTTCCTCCCACAGTCCAAACCAGGCAGATTAGTCTAATTGGTATTCCCAAATTGCCTGTAGTGACGGGAGGTCCTACCACATACAAATGGGAATAAACACAACGTTCCCCATTGGCCTCCACTGTCCCTAGTTGGACTACAGAGGTTCCTAGATGAATCGATGGATGGTTCCAGCATTTATGAGTTACCAAAAATGTGTGTATGTATGAAAATGGCGCTTTTGTCAAATCCCTTGAATTAAGGTGGAAGGTCTTGAATTTTCTCACATCTTGAGTGTTTAATTTCAAATTCAATGTGGTTGACTACAGAAGCCAAACATAAAAAAAATGTACAGATACATATAATAATTCATATTATTTAAATAGGTGTGTAAAGATAGTTTACTTGTGAAATTTAAACAAAATATAAAATATATTAACTGAGCATTTCACTTGGGCCAGTTTATTCTCTCTCTCTCGCTCGCTCTCTTTCTTTTTCTAGAAGGGACTAAATGAGCTAAATGAGAAATTTAATGGAACATTTCACCCAAAAGATCTGTGGTAATCACTGTTAATGATGGAACTGATGGAATAAACCAGGGGCCTTATAGTATAAACTGTGCTCTAATGCCATCAGCAGAGAGGTATATTGGTGAAACTTGGTAAAACTCCATAACTTTCTGTTCCAATGAGCCCAGACTAACCTTTGACATTCATTACATTCCATAATGCCGCAGCTTTATTGAATTTTATTCTATTCTATTCTATTCTATTCTATTCTATTCTGACTGGTCACAAGAAAGAACACATTGTGTATATTTCATGGCATAGTTTTCTGAGAGGAAATTTGGTTTGGAATGAGTCTCCAGTAAAAGTCTTACACTTTATAACAGTTCTGAGGTTTCTCAGTAACACTGCAAGCTGAAAACTTCACCATCATAAAGATGTAAGTGCTAAGAGGGACAAGGACTAACTTGGTTTAACTTTAAACATAACTCTAAATAAATTAGTATCATGAGTAAAAATGTTTTGTTTAAAGATAATAAGGCATCTAGGGATAATAACACATTCATTATTTTCCTAATACAGCACATCCAATTTGGATGTTGTAATTTAAGTCAACCCTGTATCTAGGATCCTTGTATAGGTCCTTTTAGTCAACTAATATATTTTTTTTACTTAACAGGTTGCCAATGTGATTTGACAATTTTATTCTGTATATATTCTGTTTTTGTCTTCTTTTCTTACTATAAGTACAGTAAGTACTATAAGTAATCTTATATGTACTTAAAAAGACATACACAAGATTATTATAGACAACAGATGTTTTACATAAAGTGACGAGGAAGTCTTTATTCAAACCCTTGAAACATCCTCTATAATTATAGTTAACTAAAGCAGTTCAAATCATGTCAATGAAATGCATAACAGTTATTTTCACCTAATACGTTAAGCAGCATTGTAGGGGGAATTTGCGGTGCACTCTGTCTTTGATTCTAAGCGATTCTCACATACATTTAATATAACAAAATATATTAATGTTGTTGAATAGTTAATTCTATTAAAATTTTCTGAAATCTGTTAAGCTCTGCCCTGATATCTGCCTTCGACAGTTTTATACTCTGCCTGGTCAAAAAAAAGTCAGGACTGGAACTAAACAGCTGTATGTCTATAAGATGAACACTTGTTAGTCAGAATTGTCAGAAAAAGGTTTCAATTTGCAATCGCTAAAGGTTTGCAACGGGAAAAAGGTCATGTGTACAGATGAGTTCAGATTGACCCTATTCCAGAGCACCATCATGCATACATCGTGGCCACTGTACAAGCCTCTGGAGACAGTGTTATAATCTGGGGTTGCTTCAGTCGGTCAGGTCTAGGCTCAGCAATGTTATGTGCAAATAAAAATTATGTCAGCTGATGAACTGAATATAGTGAATGACCAGATTATCACTAAAGATGACTGAATGAAATCCTATAAAATAAAATATTATTTATGTATTTATTTATTTAGGCCAGGCAGTGTACATTGTGATATCTCATTATCACAACTTTTCTGGCTCAGTTTCGTTAAGTAATTAGATAGAAACCATCTTGTAAATACATTCAAGCGTTGAATATGTCCTTTTGTTGATGTTAGTTAGTTAATAGCTTGTGATGTTGAATAACCTTTATTATATATAGTGCTTTGATGCAGACTGTCTCATTTTTGGGGAATGACAGTCAAATGTCTTGGGCATGCAGACCAAGGTAGATACTGCTGTCTAGCTAAGTTAATTGATCTTCTTTCATGTTTTATCTTTTTTAGACCCCTACAATATTAACAGAAGGATCAAAAGAATAATATACAGCCATAAGCAGATCGTTCAGGTGAAATCAACAATGATGGACTCACCGGCTGGTAAAGCATCTCAGGTTGCATGTCCTGGCCTAAAACAATAATGTGTGTGATCTGTCCAGCTTCTACTTAGGTCTGTCCTCTCAATGGGCTTTCTTTCAAAAGCTGAATGGGAAGTGGAAGAATGCCACTCACAACATTCTCTGCACGCACTTTTGTATGAGGACAAAAGCTAAAAGCTTAAATACTCAGCACAGTTACAGCGCCAACTGCGCTTTATTCTTGTCTCAAGGTGAAAGTTAAACAGTCTGCTTTCAAACTGAAATGTTTGCAAACTCATTAGATTAATGTTCAGCGAGCGTGCTGACCACATCGGTTTTGCAATGGGAGAGTAGAAGTCTTTTGCTGAAGTCCTAAAATAATAGCAGTGACATTAGCACGCATTGGACAGTTTGTGCAGGTGAATACACACACACACACACACACACACACACACACACAGTGGATGGCCACTCAAATACACACAACCATTAAATTTAACATTAGTGGTTAACCCTCTGTTATGTCAGTATTTTACAAAGACTTACAGCATGTGACGCTGATATTCAATACTACAATAACCGGCTTTCGTTATTTGTTGCAGGCAGAGACGGTAATAGAAACGTAGGGCTAAAGCAGCTAGCAGCACAGTGCTAATGAGGAAACGAATGCAGATGGCAGTTTGTCAAACTGACCCTCAGAGGCCACTGTGTTATGGCTTCGTGCTGGTGCGAATTTAAACGTCCAGTCAGCAGTTCCAATTATCAGAAATCAAACTCAAGAGATGGCTCAGAGGAGGGTTTGAGGGAGTGAGGGCGAGAGAGAGGGCCAGCACACACTGGTTGGTAATTAAAACCCATTTTATCAGTCTAAACTCTCTCTGTTCTCTCTTACAGCATATTGACAAGCTGTTTAGCTGACAAGAGGCTACATTTGACTTCGGACATATGAGCTGGAGGTATTTAACATTGTGAAGGCTGAGGAAAACAAATATAGGCCAAAGAAAGCAGCCATTACTGGAAAACTCACCTCATTACTCGTACTACATAAAAACCAACCTCTGATTTTCTTCATTGTACAAAATCTTCTGTCATTGATAGGTACAGAAAAAAAATTGCTTAAGAGGAGTTAACCACAATAATGCACACTTTCGCAAAGGTCAAAGATATCCGGGGTAATGTGAAGCTATTAGGAGGTACTATTGTATTGTATGTTCAAATTCGAGCCTTTAAAAACTGAACAGTGATGTCTATATCGATCATGGATGATACTAGAAATTCACATATGCGTCTGTGCTATCAGTAAAAAAAACTTCTTACCAATTTATGGTGATGTTTTCCATCTGAACCCCATCCACTCATCGTCTATACAACTATATCCTGTGTATAGGGTCATGGTGTCTAGAGCCTATCCCATGGCACAAGGCGTGGTACACCCTGGACGAGCACAAGCACATACTTACACACTCTTTCACACACTAAAAGCAATTTGGGAACACCAATTAATGTTTAATCTGCATGTTCTTGGACTGTGGGAGGAAACCAGAGTACCCTGGGGGAATCCATGAAATATGGGGAGAACATGCAAACTAGTGAACACACAGACCTGAGGTGGGAATCAAACCCGGAGCCTCGAGGTGCAAGGCGACAGCATTTATAAATGCATTTATAAAATGCATATTTAGAATGCCATGAAAAATAAATACGAAATATAAGCTCTTCTGAAATATCTGAATAAATTTATAGTTGAAATAAATATACGGTTTAAAATATTATTAAAATAATATTTTATGTATATTGTAATTATAAGGTATATGTAATTCTTTTTTTTTTTTTTTAAAATTCATTCCTTTGTTCCTTCAATTTTCTTACTACCATAAAATATATATTAAACCTTTAATTAAATTGCCTTTAACTGTTTTTAAACAAAAGATGGATCTAAATTTAAAGCAGAGGTCCTCTGTTCATGAAAAAAGGGGGAAAAAAAGCATTTGATGCATGTATAGCTCCTGAGCTCTGAGCTTTTAAATGCTTGGCTGCTGTATGACTGCTGCAATGTGTACATGATAAATAGCATTATTATAAGTATATTAAAGAGTTAGAAGAGTCATGGCCTTTAAATGGGGGTTATTTTTTGCTGTGGTGCCGTTGCCAGTGACCCAGAGCTCAGTGCAGGTGGGTAGATGTGTGCTGCGTATAAATGCAAAGCCATTCTGAAAGCAAAGCATATTCATTACATTAAACACTTCTGCCATGCTAGGCTAATGAGTGCATGAGAGCTGACCCTGCACTGCCATTGAAGATTAACAACCAATCAAACATGATACTAATGGGTCGAAATGCACATGTATGTGTACATTACACACAAAATACAAATGCTCTACATATAATATTGATGATAGAATGCTAATAAGATTATCACTGTATCATATTTGCATATGATATGGCATGAAAAAAGTGTTTAGTACAAATTACAACGTTTAACAAGAGAGAATTGTTTATTAATATTAATACACAGTATCAAAGCAAAAGAAAATTATTTAAGAAAAAAGGAATTATTACAGGAAGTATTTTTAAATTAATAAATTTTATGGCAAGGATTTCTGTTCTTGTAGCATGGACATTACAAATTGGTAAGGTGTGAAACTGTTTTTTTTTTACATCATTATTATTATTATATTCTTATGTACGTAGACAGTGAAAGCAACATACTGATGCAAAACGCATACATCAATTCACGTCTAGACAAGATTACAGCACAATACGCAATCAATAAACAAAATTACATACAGACATACAGTAAAAGTGCAGATGAATGTATAAGAGAGGAAAGTGCGTCCTGATTTAGCGTAGTATTGATCCCGAAACTGCTCCCATCTGCTGGGTCCAAAGAGGCATGTGATGGGCAGACTCCAGGGGGACGTTCACCACGTCTGTAAGAATCAAACCACTTTGTCAGACATAACAAAGGCGGCTGACATACGAACCGTGGATCGTACCTGTTTTCTATAGCACCGCATTCTCATTAAAAACCACAGGCGTGCAGCTGAGGCCCCCTCCAAAGCCACAATACAGCGCCAGAGCACAAGGGCAAAACGCCCATGACCTGCCGCTAGCCTTCCAGCCATAACAACACAAGGTGGCTTTCTGCAACAGGTTTGAATGTAGATGGAGGTTTGAATGGGCATTGGGTTTGTACACGTGTCTCCTGTTTGGGTTTTGTCTGTCTGTGGCTTTTTAACTTTGCAGTTTTCAGACAGAACGGCCCTCTGCTTTTGTCTGCCCTCGTTCTTTTGATGTATTATTCCGATTCACCATTAAAGGACAGAGATAATATTACATACAACTGTGCCCTAAATAAAGTTGTCTGGCTCTATGGAAGGTTTGCGCTCTAGGTCAAACATTTGAAAACACAATAGGAGAATTTTTATTCAGTTCTGTGCAGATGGGTACCTTGGTTTATGTGAGTTCTAGTGTAATTACAAGGCAAGAGTTCACCCCATAAGGGCCAGCGGTGACTCAAAATGCTTGCCTGTCAACCTCGGAGCAGACCAACCACACATTTCTGCTGTCACCTCAATTTTGCTTGACATCAAAGGGCAGAGATAGCAAGAAGGGAACATGCTGTAGTCAACCGTATTATTTTTTGCAGGCTAACGTGGCCTAACCTATTAAATATTATTCAAAAAGCTGTAAAAGATATGAAGTTATCTGAGAAAGCCCATGATAGAAGATTCTTTCTGTATCTCCTGCATCCAGTGCTGCTCTCTAGTGGTAGTGGTAACAGAGACACAGTCATGTGCAACACATCAATATCATATACCATATCATACTGTAC
>QMIH01000099.1:183042-217299 GCA_003987875.1 Clarias batrachus
CGCCCCTCCAAAAGCGTGAAACACACATGCACAAACACAAACACTTTAACCTTATTTCTATACATCTACCATGCAGACTTTTGCATTACCCCCTATGTACTTCTTGGCACATTTCCTAAGTTTGCACTCCTGCAGAGATTTCAGTTCAGACAATAGTTAACTAATATGCACACAGGCTACTGAGCTAGCCTCTGCGCCCGCGGAGAGCCCTTTAGGAGCATGGGGACGAGCGTTGGGGCTACAGCTGTGGCAGTCACCATTAACACGACACAGTAACATTATACGCAACATACACAAGCGCACACACAGACACACACACACATATTCTGTATATGCCATTAAACAGAAGCTATAACATTAGGCCAAATCTGCCATGATGGCTCGACTGAGCCAGATGGAGAGGAAATGAGCTCATTGTAAAGATGTCGAGCTGCCAGCAGTGGCCGGTTGATTTTGTTTGCCTAACCTGGCTACAAATGACTGACTTTCGATATGCTGGCTATTTAGTTTTGAAGGTCTAATAGTGTGTAATGTGATCTGTGAAAATCTCAGATTAGTGCACTATATTTGCGCTCAGACGTATTCAGACTTTTACTTTCTCCGTGGACAAAGATGGTTAATGATGTCATATGAACAAAATAAAATAATGAAACGTCCAAAGCAGGTCCACATAGGTCTACAAAAAAAAAGAAACAAAGCAAACAAATAGTCCCAATGACACTGAGCAATAACCCCTGCTCTAGCCATCCTGTGAGCAGGCTTGCCATTGATTAAAACAGCAAGGTGTGCAATAAAGCGCAGGCAAAGTGCTGTCTCCATATGGCCTCAGACCCTGAGGCTGTAGGCAAGCGATCAAGCCTCTCTTCCCCCAGTTCTCTCCTCTTCTCTTCTCGGCTCCCCAGATGGTGGAAACACAATTTAAAAGACCGCCGCAATGGGTCTCTGGCAGCGGCTCAACCGTTTACTCCAGTAATTAACAGCGCCGATACCACAACACCTTTGGGTGGATACTAACTGTGTCACCCCTTGAATTAGGGAAAGCTAATAGCTTTAAGGTTTAGTTGGGAGTCCGGTACTTCAAGATAAGCTGCCGCTGTTTTCCGACAGCAAAAATAAAAAGGCAAAAAAAAAAACAATACACTCGTGGAACATGATGATGATCACCCCGTAATTAGTTTACAAAAAGCTTCCCATCTAGTGGCGGATCGCAGCAATTATCGCATGACAGAAAATCAAAGGCTACTTTGTAAGCGTTCGAAAAATTTACATTTTCTGGCCTGAGGCTGTATGTACTGATTACAAACATATTAAATCAATGCATTGCTAACTGCTAACACAAATAGGCTGCCGGGTGAAGAGCCTGTAATTGCGGGAAAATAGAGGACTGTCCGTGCTTCGTCAAAATGTAGAGAGGATTAGATAGGAGCAGAATTATGGCTCCTACTCTTGGCCAAAGTATAGATCTAGCACATTATTATCTATTGTCAACTGTAGAAGGGCTTTCCTGTAAGGCCCAACACACCACTGGCGTACAGATCAAAGCATGGCCTCCACTAATTACACTGTAATTATAGCTTCAGCCCATTCAAATCATCCAAAAGCAGGAAATAGTATGTAAGAGGTTTTTAATATCATGCATTTGTGAAAACCTGGAATATTCCTCAGAAGGATTTGGATCGTTCTTCATGGAGATTTAGCATTTTATGAATGCGCTTTTTTTTTTTTTTTAAGGGTTGTCACTCTTTCACATCTTACAGAAGCATTAAAGATGAGACAGCCACCCTAAAGTTTACTGTGCTCCCAATCCCCCAGCCCTTTAGTGCCAAAACAATAAAATCCATGAGAACACAACCATTTACAGCACATCTGTATTTATGTCGCCCAGCAAACTCCTTCTGTTAGGCGCCAAAGCCATTAAAAAAGAAGCTAAATAAAAACAGTGAGGAAAAGGGGGGGAAAAAAAATCATTGTTCTGTACTTTTTATCTGACGAACATGCAGTCATGATAAGGGAGTCCTGAATAATTCTTCAATCATGACAGTGATAATGTGTTGATATTGGTCAAGACAAAACAAACGAACAAAACAAAAACACACACACATTTTTGTGCTGATTTTGGACGTGATGTCATTTTGATACAAAATTTGCATTTCTGGTTTTCTTGAGATCAATTCCTGAGATTTCTGCTTAAGACCATAAATAGCTTTCTCAATTCTGAATAGAGAAGGTGACAGAATTTGCTGCATTTACTGAACTAAATAGCAATACTGCAGCAGCGCCTCCTGCAGGACACAGCGAGAACTGAAAAGCACCTAAACACTTGATGTGAAGTTCCATACATGGTATGATTAGTATCCTGTTTGTTCCTTGCTCGAAAGAACGGATTTATCACACACAATTAATGTCCCAAATGTGATCCGGCTTGAGTCTGTAGCTTAAGATTATCTTCCCTGGAAATAAATGTGCAGCCCAATCAAAATATAAACTGTCATGGTGTTCAGGTCTCATAGTCCCACGCATGCAGACAGTTCATAACAGTTCATATGATTCAGTCTGAATAAAATGCTACCCAGTTTATGGTTATGGCTGGTGTCAAATTGATGCTATTCCTTATTTTATTCATGTGAAACTGAACAAAATACAACTGCTGTTTCCTTGCTCATTCGAAAATTCACTCATTGCATTAAGATGTTATTATTTAACCTGGATGGAGGTGATTTGATCATAAAACAAACTGTACATTTGACACAAAGCAAAGACACAAACAGCTCCCATATCTAAACAGAGGCAAGAACATCAATACTTTGGTCTACAGAAGTGACCTGGCCACTCTACAAGGGGTGTCAGCTTTTCATGGCTTCAGGGTCTCTGCACGGCTGCTATCTTGGCATCACAGCGCACCTTCTCAAGGTTCTACAAAGTTAATATCACTCCTCCCACTAGCATGTGGACAGCAATCACTTCCAAACACCTCTACAGTCAGTCCTAGAGGAATCTGTTCTTCATGAGATGTTTTACAGATGATTTTCACTAAAAGATTATGTAATCATCTTGTATGGTCGAACAATATCTTTAGAAATGCAATGGTAAGCATTTTTCTTGCTAAACCAGTGTAAACCTGTTACTCATTCTCCTTTGATCTTGTATAATTAGTTGGATACGACTACTACCGTACAAAATTGAGCCATCCCTCATATCTTCATTTTAATGGAAATTAAATTATGTAGCTTAAGTTAAAGAAATATGAACAAATGATTTACTATGACAGGCTGCAAAGTGCCCAAGGGTACAATTTAAAAAATGGTTGTCTATGTAACAACCTCAGCCGCAGCCTCATTTCCCCTCTCACCTGCTTCAACCACTCAGCACTTAGCATCACCAGCATACTAATCACCAGCCTGATCATCTGTCAACATCTGCACTTGTTTCTCACTGGCTCATGCCCTAAATTAGACGTTTTTATGTTTGAACGAGTCATAGTTCAAGTCACTGTGTGGTTTAACAAATAAAAATACATTCCTCTGAAACTGGTCAGTTACAGGGACAAGAATGAAAATGAGAGCCATTTTCTTTATTGAAACCTGGATAACAACTCAAGACTACGTTAAAAAAATACAAGATCGTCTGCCTCTTTGGAGGCATAATACAAAGCGATGAGGAGTAGCTCAAAATGTTTGCATAGTTTTGCAGAACTGTGAAATATGATTAATCTTCAACTACTTGTGTGAATGAAAAGGTGTGGTGCAATGTTCCATCTATTCATTTTCAGTCTCCCTTACATTTATCTCAGTTACAGACCCGAGCAGCTGTGGGTTAAGAGCCTCACTTAAAGTCCAGCAGTGGAAGCTTGACCTTTTAATCAGCAGTTCAACCACTGTGCCACCACTACCCTTCTACATTACTAAATGTATTCCCCTTTTACTCCCTGGATCCACTACAACCCTGATGAGAATAAAGCGCTTACTGACAATCATACCACTATATTGTCCCACCCCTAAAGTACATCTGCGCACTAGTCCAGTCAGGTGGAAAGCTTATTTCCTCACTAGAGAATGACGCCAATATCAGTGTTATTGAAATTCCTACAGGATCAGCTTCAGCCCTTAAAAGCTCATGGTTTGAAATGAAGCGATCAGAGATAGCATTAATGCAACATGACTCCATCAGGATCCTGGGGAGCTGCTCTATCTCTCTCTCCCCAGGTGACCTGGAGTATTCTGGATGCTGCGTGCAATATACATAGGCGCACACATACACATGCTGGCCCCTCTCTGCAGGTGAGCCAGCTTTCCAATCTCTGTCAGCTGCATTTGTGTTCAGAGACAATCGTATAAAAACATCAGTGCATGACTAATAAATGCACACACACTTTCAGATTTCTATCGGGGCTCTGAGAGAGAAAGCGAGGGGAGAAGCCGTGGCACGAAGAGCGCATATGTAATTAAATAATTAAATTAGCACTAATTAACATTTGGGTGATGACTTTTACAGCTTGTAATAGGAGAGTGGGAAAAAACCCACGAGTCAACTTCCTAATGATTCCTGGGTGCGCTGCGTCTCTTTGCCTCAGTTGCCCTAAGTGCAGATAAAGCAACCATCTGCTGGTAATTAGATCTAAATAATATCAGACGCCATAGCTAATCACGTTGACTGCACATTTAATTAAAACTGCAATGGAATTTTTTTTGTCTTATTCCATCCATTTCATTTACCTTCTGGAAGGATCACAATCTCTCATCGCACCAAAATACAGCATTCATCATGCAAGATGGCCATAAAGACTGGAAAAGGCGGAATTACCCCAAAAATTATACACACTTTAAAACACCAACATAGCCAATACTGATCTTTTATAGCTCATTTCCGTTAAATGAGAGTAGACGCTGGCTTGTAACAGCGGCCCACTACGGCAGTGAGGCTGGCCATAATGGCTTTTTATTTGCTTAATCTCCAAATTAAATGGTGTTTGAAGCTGAAGGCCCGCTCTTTTCTCCTATGCTATTATCACCATCATCATGAACGCATTTTCCTGCCGAGACCAATTTGAATAAGACGAGCAGGCCGTCTCCAGGCTGTGATATGTGTGTGTGTAATGAAGAGAGACATAGAATGAATGAGAGAGAGAGAGAGAGACAGAGAGAGAGAGAGAGAGAAAGAGATCTCTAATAATGTGTGTTGGGTAATGGCCCTCCTGGAAGACCTGAAGTGTTTCTAGTTGGTTCCCAGCTGCCAGAGATGTATGCAAACATGGATCATTGACAGATGGGTGGATACACTTATAAAGACATCACACACGTCTGCACACGAGCAAATCAAAAAGTGAGTATGTGTCCTGTCCTTCCTTCATCAGTGGGTCAACAACCAAAACTATATTCATCAAATCAATCAGCTACGAGCTTTTCAGATAATTTCCTCTTTTCAATTCAATTAGTTCCCAAGATGGTGTGACTACTAGGGGGATTTTTCCGGATTTAATTAACCATAAATGAACATCTCTATGAGACACACACTCACTTTCTTCTGAAACGTCTATATTACATCAATGTTAAAAAGAGAATAGAAGTTAAAATTAAATATACATTAAGATAGAAACCATTAAAAAAGCATGCTAGTTGAGGGTGTTGATAAAATTGTAATTTTCTGAACAGCTGAACATCAACATGGTTTATAATAACACTGAATATTTTCGACTAAAAAGAAATTAACCTGCTATGGAGTGTAAGAAATCTAGCTTCGAAATGTGTTCAGGCCTCTTAATTCCATGATAGTTGTTTTTAATAGTCTTCCTAAAACAGTGCATGTGTATTATCAGTGTTTAGGCATTCTTACAAAATTGACAAAGGCTAGGTCAGGGATGGATGGTACTGTACAGATGGTAGCATTGCTACTAGAGCCACTTCAGTCCTAAGCCTGGGTTACTGTCTTTCTGAAATTTCATGTTTTCACTGGGTCCATTTGCGTTTTCTTTGGAGAAAATGAATAAAAATATAATTGATTCATCTCTGTCTGTGTGAAATGTTCATTAATCTGGTTTCAAAACATTCTCGTTCGTAAGTTAGCCAAGATAACATGGATAAATAAACCATCTAAGGTGTAAATAAATTTGCACATGTGTATGCTCGGTGCCCTAAAATGGACTGGCGTCTCCTGGAATAAGCGCATCCACCATGCCCTTGAATGGGATAAAGTGCTTACTGAAAGTGAATGAAGGCTCCTTTAACCTGTAAAAAGCAACTTGTACAAAGCAATATGCTTGTTAGTAGAGTTAGCGCAACACCTTGTCTGCAATTTTTTTTTTCAGCTACATAAAGTAATTTAATCTGTTTTTGTCTGAGCCGCTTCATGCAAGATGCAAGGAACATCGTCTTCAGGTCTGTTTTTTTTTTTTTTTGTGGCACGTGCACACACTTTCAGGCAGAAATCAGAACACAAAGTGATTAAAGTGTTATTAAAGTGTAGAAACTTTTTTCCCTGGTGCAAACAGACAGACAGAGAGCGACAGAGACTGAGAGGGTGTGAAACGGTGGAAGCCAGCGGGCTGTGACCACCTCTGCCGTGCTACAGTACTGTTCTGCAGACGCTGACGCCAGTAGTGCCACTGTGCCTGCTGCTGGTGCTCGTCTAAACATGCTGGCAGTGCCAGTTCAACTCTTCTCCATGTGTTTCTGCTCTGCTTCAGACATCTGCTTGCCAAGACAAACTCTTACATTCAAGAGCTTTTACTATTCATAGCATTAAAACACTTCCCTCATGTAATTGTTGAAATTGGCACTACAAGGACAAGTGGAAATTCATCATTTTCAATCATTATTTAAGTTTAAAAAATAATGATCATACCAGTTGAAGAGTCATCTTTTATTTTTAAAGGAGATTTTAAATGAATGAGTTAATCTGCGCACCTTTTAAATTCCAGCCCATTTTTAAAAATATGGCTGCCTAAATGTTTTGGGCTAGCTACGATTTGCTAACTTGACATGATTCCTCAGAGGAATTTTAAATAATGGTTATAAAGTTTTAGGTTCTTTACTGCTAACACAAAATATTCACATATTCTGAGCTAACTGACAGGATTTATGTGCTTTTTTAAATGTCAAGTTTAAGTCCATAACCTTTACTGCAAGCTAGCTAGCCAACCTGACAGGATTTTTCTAGCTAATTTTCAATGTTATTCATAACTATTTATGTACTTCACTGCTAGCCCTAGCTCAGCAGCTAAAGTGAGCTCACAATTTCTGAAACCATTTTAAGCTATATTTTGAAAAATTCATATTCATTACTTCTAACTTGTGTTAGCCAGCTATCATTTAACAACACTGTACCATATAACATCCTTGTTAACGCATATTTCAGTTCAATAGGTTCAGTGGCTTATTTGGCTAATATGAGCTTAAATTACATGATTTTAAAATCATATACATAAATATAATGTATATTAAGTAACTATTCATAATTTACACTTCTGTGACTAAACTGCTAGCTAACACATGCTACCTGACAGGATTTTTTAAGATGATGTCCATAAACTTTAGTGTAAATGTTAGCTTCCTATTTACCATGACAGAATTTAGAAAAAAAATTTTTACATGACACTACAAATTTTCACTACAAATAACAGCAAGCTTATTTCAACTAAGCTTTAAAAATTGAAACAAACAATAACTCGTTCATTAGCCGTGCACTAAAATATTCAACACTAGCTAGGGAATAAGGTAAATTCTCTCACACACACACCTTTTTTGAGTGCATTCATACTCTAAAATCATCATATTCTTCGATTGTCTTTACAGAAACAATTAGCCAGACGCTATCCTAGAACTCCATCATAATATTACATGTTAAATCAGATGCCCTGAGTTAATTACTAACAGACTACTCCAACAGTCATGAAAGGGCACATAGCAATCACAGCTACACCAAACATCTGGTCAGAACAGACAGGGAGACGACGACAACATGACACTCGAACCAGAACTAAAACCTCAGAGCTCCATTAGTTGCCAGCGTCTGCCATTGCTCCTTAAACCATGCTGGTACACCACAGGCATGGCACACTACTGCTAAACGAACAAACGGCTTCTGCACTTTTCATACCAGTTTTCTTTTAAAGTGTTTGATATAGCAGTATCATGATTATGCTTTTAAATGAGAAGTTATTTTTATGCTAGATGCGGAATCCAATTTAAAAACCTCTGGTGATGTTTTCCTTGAGATCATTTTAATGAATGAATCTGTCTGTCAGCTGTGTATTCTTTGTCATGTTTATGATTCTAAGATTGATTGGAGTGCATAAATGATTTTTTTTTAAAAATTAACGTCAGTTGATTATTGTACATTACAGCACATGCTAACTCCATATCTGACTGACTCCACTGTAGGTTTAACCTTTAAATTTGAAACCATTCTACAGGCTATACTGTACATCTCCCACGTACTTTACTGTTTATCGGTTACAATCAACCCAAAGCCTCCCAGTAGATGATCTGGGTCACTGTTTTCCCCTACTGCACAGGACTGGTAAAGCTTTATAAAGATTATTAACCCCCTGGCCTATTCACTTATAGTTGATGCCGCTATCAAATAGCACAATAAACAGTGGTGCTTTTCGCTCAATAGCCTGCTCAAGTGGAAGGTTATTAGCTGTGGGTCACTGCCTGGATTTGTCCGCCGTTTAAAATGGCTGCCTTTCAGTAGGCAGAGAGATGGGCAGCCATTAATCAGAGCTCTGGCAGCTACTGGAGTCAAAATTGAATTCTCAAGATTTTTGTTCAGAGGACAGAAATGCTATGAAGGATCCAGTGCCGTATGCAGTATACACAGCTACAGAAATTTGGTGAAACTCAAACCAAAATTGATACTCAAACCAAAACAGAGGAACTGATAGTAGGTAATAATACTACATTTATTCATTCATCTAAGTGCGTTATCGGGGTCACTGTGGATACAAAGTCTGTGGCATAAGGCAGACATTCAGCCTGGGTCATCACTGAGCACAATGAAAGCAGACATTCACGTCTAAGAGCAATTTAAATACACAAATCTACCTACTTTATTTTCTTTTTTTTTTTTGAGATGGAAACTAGAGAACGTGAATTAAACCCAAGTGGACAGAGGGAGGACATGCACAGGCAGGACATACAGACAGTAATCCAAGCTCAGGATCAATATAAGAACCCAGTGCTTGTAAGATGGCGACAATGGTGTGCTAGAGATGTTAATACAACATTTTCTACCTTATTCCTATTTTATATGTTTAACATACTGTATAGTGCACCATAATTTCTTTGCTTTAAGTTTTTTGGAGGCTGTGGATCTGATTTTTACAGAGGAACTGAGCAGGTGGATGGAGATATTTTTACTTTTTTTTTTTTACACAGGAGAGAAGACAGAAGCGTCTATCTCTATTGTGAACAGAAGGCCCAGGGCCTAAGGCAGGGAGTGCTGGCCAGCAGCATTCACTGGTGGGCAGGTGTCCAGCGAGCGCCAGTTGGAGAATCGAGCACCATTCCGATTGGCATGCACGAGCCGGTAGCGTCTTCTGTCCCAAGACAGCTGTGGTGCAGCAGCGCGCGACACCGCCATCAGGTGTGTGTTAGTTCTACAGAATGCTGATAGCTCGGCAAAACTGCAGTCCACTGGCGAGATCTAGGTTGCTGACAGTTTTTTTTCCCCTCCTGAACAGGGATAGGAGGGAGAAGGAAGCACAGCAGGACAAATGGTGACCTTTGAGAAGATTAATTTGTTTACCAACAAAGGCAGGGGCTGTCAGTGCTGTGTGTGGTTGACCTTTATGTTACTGTCAGCAGGTTTGGATGGTTTGCAGTTTGAGTCATCTGTTCATCCTGATCATCAGCTCTGGACAGTTGGACAGTCAGTTAACGGAGTGTAAATGGCCAGTTTTTAAAAGATGGATAGGCCTGGGATATGGGAGACGTCCTAAGTAAAATTGTCACTTTGTGGGACAATACAGGTAACTGAAAGCAATTCTGAAGACTTCAATTCAATATTTTACTACAGAGTGTTCATTTACTTTAAACATCTTTAAAACATGCACTTGGTCTTATTTAGTATTTGATTATTGTAAATACTGTATGTCTGAAAAGGTCACTATGACCAAGATCAGAGACATACAATTCAGGACATCCGTCTAACTTGCTCATACAGTAATACAATAGTAATACAAAAAGATAAGTGCAACATAAGGCATTAGTTGTGGTTTTAACTCAGCAAGAGGAAAACCAGGTGATGAAGAACAATAAGCATCAAAGAGCTTTAAAACAATCAGCCTATGTGCTGAACGACTCAACAGTCCCCATCAATCCGGTGTGTCAGGAATGTCTGTCTCGATCTGTCTTCCTGCTGAGAAATCTCAGCCTCTCTGACTGATTTACCAGCAGACCATAGGACCTCCTTTGGCCAACAGAGGGCACCAAGAGCTCTTTATAACAAAGAGACACCTAATCCGTACCTGTCTCTTTCCCTGAACAAAAGAATCACATCAAATTCTCTGCATCTTTTTGATAAAGAGGCTGTAAATCATTTAGCGGCTAAGATTTAATAAGTGTGAGATTTCTATACAAATCTATAGCAGCTAAAATTTCTGTTTCCAATATTACTGAACGTTTGGGATCTGACCTAATGTCCAAAATGATTCATGTGAAGTATTTGAAATCTGGCTACTGACTAAATCCTTTATCAGGCTTTCCCTATTACCTAATTTTCCATTACAGATGTATGAGTTCACTATTCTCTTGAAACTCAAAACAAAAAAATAAATCTCAGTATGGGTAAAAACAAGATCACGTCAATCTTTTATAATGGAAGTAACAGTCATAAAGAGGTTAATTTTTGTCCGCTATTTTACTGACATCAAAACAAAAAAATAAATCTCAGTGTCCCCAAAAAATAAATAAAATCACGTCATTCTTTTATAATGGAAGTAACAGTCATAAACAGGTTAATGCTACTTGAATTAGTACATTATTGGACATCACTACATCAAAAAAAAAAAGGGATGTGGAATGTAAACCAAACATTCACACACATCTAAAGATTTCTCAAAACAAGAGCATTCATCTAGAATGAAATGTGCTGCATTTTATTTAAACTAAAAATTATAACTAATACAAATTTTCTACTTAAAGATAAAGATAAATGTCTTGAGTCACTTGAAGGAGGAAAGAAACTCTATTATCCATTAAAAAGAAACAACATTTTTTGTACAATCAGCACTTAAAGCTGTTAAATGGTGAACGTGGAAAGCTGTTTTTATCCTAAAATTATTCCAAATTTGTAAACCAGAATTTCATTTAACATCATAAAAAAGACATGATATCTGCAATAAATGTATTCCAGATTTTGAAACATTTGAAAGGATCATAATGAACAGTCTATGTATCTATAAAACAATTTTACTACTGTACCTGCAATGTCTAATATGACCCTAGATGCCAATAAATAAAAATACAGTCCCTTGACTAAACACTATAATGAGTCATAATAATATGAGACCGAATATTGAGACTGACTTGAATTAGACCAAAAAAAAAAAAATGAAAATGAAAAAATCAATGATGGTGATTCAGTTTTAACTTGAACCTTGGACTTCAAAGGCCTAGGAACTGCTGTCTGTACCTTTCACTGGAAAACTTTTTCACGAGTCTTGTCTTTCATAGTATAGGACACAAATGCTATCTGACAAAATCAACCCAAATACTATACGCTTTGAGTAATGCTTCAGTGCAGACAGACTCTCGTATTTGAAAGAAATTCTCATGCAGGAACAGTTTACCTGTTTGAATAATCAAGTTTAAATGTAGTCATATAAGTGGGCAATTAAAGTATGACATGAGTCAACTAAGTACACAGCTGTAGTACTGAGGTGAGAGTTAGCACTCAACCTCTGTCCCATTGTTATATCACTGGAGTGTGTGAGAGCAATAGATTAGCAGGTCCGTCTCACCCTGCCTCGAGGGGCTCCTGAACAAAGACTCCTATCATTTTTGAACAGAACACGGTCTACTATGTAGTCTGCTATGTGCAGGGTTTTGTTACACGTTACTAAGCAATACAGACACATAGCAGGGGAGCCAGACACCTCAACACATCAAGCTTAATGTTGTCATGTGGAACTGCCTGGAATGCAGCCACAGAAATTCAAGCTCAGAGTCACAGTGAACCCGGATGAATCATATACTATAAAAATCTGATATTCTTAGCATTGGATTTCCCACGAGTCCTTACCTAGTCCCAAGTCTTTTCATTTTATAGCAGTAGAGTTTAAAAGTTAGTTTAAATTTATGACAGGCATGTCAAATGAGAATGGTTAAACAGACTCTTTTTACATCTGTGAGAAGGAAAGTATCAAAGAATGCATAGCCTGCTGAGTTGGATAGCCTACCATAGCAGAAGACAACACCAAGTTCACCTGATGTCAGCCAAGAACAGGAATCTGAGCCTACCGTGGGCACAGGTCCACAGAAACTGAACAGTTGACGAGAATTTGTCACAGATGTTTGCTCAGTTCCTGTGACTCTGTGCCCACTTGTATTTTAACCCGTATCTGCGGTCAGATTGAGAATTGCATAAGTGTGCAGATGTGCAGGTGCTCCTAATGAAGTGGCTACTTTTCTGCTGTGTATCTAACCCTCAGCTATATAAAACAAAAGTACATATGACAGAAGCTTTAGATTTAACGTAGTTGTTTGGTTGTTTTATTCAAGGGTTAAATCTTCCATGGGTGCCAACAGTGTGTGAACAGTATGATTCATTATTAACAAATGATTGATTAAAATGTGAATAAAGCAAGTATGCGATACAATACAATTGTCTGTGCCTTAAATACGTACAAAATAGAAAATGTTCATGGTTTCTTGTGCACAATGAGCTGCACTTAGTGACATGATGTATCGCGATGCAAAAAAATCAGAAAAAATGTATGCTGTAGGAAAGTGCATTTCATTTCATATGAATCAGCTTTCTATTAATTATCCAGGAGAAAATATTGCACAGTTTGAACACTAGGGGTCCGCGCTCGGTGGAGCCAGAGGAAAAAAAAAAAACATAATGAGCATGCACTGGTCATTATAGCTCAGAATCACAATGATTGATGTGCGTTATACTTACATTAAAATGCTTGCATGACCACATTATAACTATTATAAACAGCCTTTCAATAGCTTTTATCCAGCACCAGCTCCACACCGCTGTCATCCAAGAATGTGGCTGCGGGTCGGGCATTTTAGCCGACTTTGGCGCTCTATTACAGTGAAAATGTTCTCTCAGTCATTGACGTTAAATTCATCATTATCAGAGAATTTGTTTACCCGGTCAAAATCTATTCTGAAGATATGGAAAATATGTAGCACATTTATTGTAAAACATTAAACCTGTGTTTGTAGAAATTTGTAAATGTATGTTACCTCTTTATTTACCTCATTATTCATCATTTTGCATTATTTCGGCAGCCCCGAATTAATTGTTTCCGCCTGTGGCGGAACAACTTTGACAGAACCACCTGTGCAAAAACCCACCGGTCAAATTTCTGTTTTATAGAAGATCGATAGATTTTGAAGGAGACTTTCCAGTCATAATTTGTCTTTATTCAAAAATCCTTGGAAAATAAATTAAGAATAAAATGTTAAGCCAGAAACGTTAATTGAATTGTCAGTGAAGTGTATTGTTACATCCTAAGTCGCAAGTGAAGACTCATCGATAAAGCCAAAGTAACAAGTCGATAAAGTGAAGTTTCAGAGTATAGCCACGGATCTTTTAAATAAAGATTTATGCCGAAGTATAGGTGAGTCTGGGGCAAACTCATAGGCGGAGTTTGACATTTTCCCCCAAATTCTTTAACTGACGTCAGTTCACAGTTCAATTACTGTGTGGCATGCTATGCATGAACGTACAGGAACAGCAGACAATAGAGACCAACTTGCATAAAACAAAACAACACAGTGCATCAAATCAGTTTCTGGTCACATTGTGCTGTACATTGGGGTCTTTTCTTTCACACATGAGCACACGCAAATGAAGCGCACTGGCAGCCATGAGGTCAAAGTCAAATGTCAGATGGGTTATATTATAATGTTAGGCTTTCATTTTCATCTAGTCTTGTAAAACATTCATTATTCATATGAACCACTTTTGTGTAAACTGAAAACTATTAAATATGCATACTCACATATCCATCACACATGCACACACAATCAGAAAATGCTCAGTAACAGGTTCTCCTGCTGTTGCACTAGGCTTGTAAAAGATATTAAATTACATGTCGTGTTGTTTGGTAATGAATTAATTTGTGAGTAAATAGATCATGTGACATGTGACTCCCCATGTGGGCCATGTCACATGACAAGAGTGCTTAAAATGAATTTATTACAAAACCAAACATAATAGCAACCAAGAAAATATATTTCTTTCAATCATTGTATTTTATGCCCATTTTAATTATTCGTGTCTACAGCTCACCTTTTGAACAAGTCCGAAAGGAAATAATGCCCTAAAAAGGCTGATAAATAAGATAACGAGTTGAATGGGGAGAGCGCCTCTAGCGGCCAACAGTAGTACTATCCATAGAAGAACTCGTTAGGCTGACGGTGACGAATGCACGTGCAAACAGCGAAACCTCGGGAAAGGGGAAAGTGCCGTTGAATTAACAAACAATACCGATTTATTGGGAAAAATTAAGGCAATAATTTCCTTTATTTGTTCAATAAATATTTTTATTAAACCTAATGTAGACTGTAGACAGTGTAGTGCCACATTTCAGCCGCTAGGGACAGTATATTCTGCCTTTCTAACAAACTGCATCTATGACTGAACTTCTCAAACTGCTGTTCTGAGCAGCACTGGGGGCAGCTTAATGAAAGTAAATGAATTAAAGAAAGACTCACTCATCATCTATACTGCTTCATCCTGTATACAGTGGGAGGGGGGAGGGGGGGGGGGGGACATTCAGGGCATGAGGCAGGGTCCACCCCTTCCAATCCTGCCAATCCATTGCAGGGCACGCACTCATACTCTACGGGTATGCCATTTAGCCTAATCTGCAAGTCAACAGTTTTATTCACTAAGGCACTATGTTGCCATGAAAGAAAAAAAAAATATGATCATTTATGAATTAAATAAATGTGACACCATGAAATGAATAGAAATGTACTATTAGTATTAGTATGAGTAGTACTCATTTCTATTTGATTAATATTTTTAGTCCTTCATATTTCTCCCATAATTTTTGATGCAAAGGGTTAATGGGGAAGCCTTACTTTTCTTAAGGCTGCCAACAATATTGGTTTCAGTATTCCTTTTTCAGTTTTATTATAAAACTAAAACATTTACAGTTTGTGACTTTCATCTTATCTTGCAAGCATATAGTACATGACAGTAAATCTAACTTAATGATATAAGGTATGTATACAGAAGCAAACAGATATTAAGAATTTCCAATTTCTAAACAATTTCTCTATAAAGCAGTATGAAACTAATTGTAATAACAAATCATTGTTATTCTCACTATTATGCCATCCTATGGTTTACATTATTTAAATTCTAGTACTGGTATGACACACCTTGTTTTTCCACAAAACAATACTAAGTCAAGTCTAAAAAAAATTATGGTGGTGCGAAAATTTCTCATACTACAAATGACTGGCAAATGTGGTGACTCTTAAATGGTAGAACTGAAGAATCCAGCCTTGACTAAATATGAGAAGATGTACAAGAACAGTACCGAAACCTATACAGGCCATGACCGTTAATCTTGAGGCGAAACTCTGTTAGTGAAATATGAACCCAAATAACAATAACAACATTTGAGATATATCTTTTTATTAAAAGTACATTAATAACAAATACAATGACATGTATAGTTCATTTTTTAAATGAAGAGAAAAATAATAAAGTAAATATTCATATATATTCATAATACAAAAAGAAAGACATTTAAACCACAAGCAGAGCTAAATACAATGTCACAGAATAAGACAACTAAGTGCACGACCAACAAATAACAAGCACAATAATGCATACTACTTAAAGTTAACTCAACAATTTGCTGAAAAACTTCAAATAAAATGTGGATTCTTTGCTCAAGGATGAAAAAAATCTTTTTGTTGATGTTTGGCAATAGAATAATTCATCCATAACTCAAAAATACCAATATGAGAATATAATTGTTATTAAAAAAAATCACAAATGATCAGATTATTATAACAATACATGCTATTATTTATTATAACATAAATGACCAAAGCATGGAATTAAAAATCAAACATATTTAGAGCTTTCGAAATTTGCTGCTGGTGAACTGTACTTACTAACTTTATGAAAATGTTTATAGCTAAAGATGTTGCCAAAATATTTTCTTATATACTGAAAAATGTTCAACAACAACCTTGAGAACAACCTTTTCAACCATAGCCCAGCGTTCTTCAGACGAATAATGAGACACTCCCTCCACCCATCATCGTGGTATTCATAATGCTCTAAAAAGATAAAAATTTAAGCTATGTCCTTTACATAGGGAATTTTTTAGCATCAATGCACAGTCATACTGCCCAGTCTCTTCAAATTTGGCAAGAGAAAACCACTCAACCAAAAACAAAATAAACAAACAAACAAACAAAAAACCCCACAAAATTCAGTACACACAATCTCAAATTTTCCGTTTTAAAGCCCTTTCACTATTTCTCTCTGTAGTATAAAAATACATGGCTGTCAAAAAACCTGCCAGCTTTTACCCACCCCGAGGAAATGGTTAGCAAAATAGTACTCGTCTAGACATTTCAACTTTGAAAACAAGCATGCTTTAATCTGCAAGTCATGTTCAAGAGTCATGAACTGAATAAGTATCAAGAGTAGAAAATCCATGCAGAAGCACACTCTGAACAGAGTGAACTGTTTCAGGAGGATTGCGAGGATATCTATACAAGCATGCTGAAACATACAGGAAAGCAGTACTGCTGCTTTTATGACAGATCTTTCACAAAACCAGAAAGAATTAGATTTGTTTTAGTTTTTTTTTTTAAGTTTATAATATAAATAAAAGCACCTGAATATATACACATGTATACCTGTAGATAAACTTTAATTCACTTTGCTTCATTTTGAATGAAAAAAAAGGAAACAATTTTTATATAAAAACACACAATGATGAATAATGATGATGTAGAATCTTATTACTTATTACAGATGTAAGGTCCAACACTTGATAAATGCACCTTACAAAATTTGGTGGATATGTGCGTTTTCTAAATTTGTACTGGCTCTTCTAAATTGACACTTCAGAGTGTGGATTTTGCTTAAACTATACACCAATCAGCCATAACATTACCATATTAACATTGATTATCAATTATATACAGTTAAAATGGTGACAGGATCACTGACACCTACAGTAAGGCTCATTTATGACTGTGGGGACCAAAGGTTAGCTCGTCTGGTCCTACCCAAAGAAAAGCCACTTCAGCTCACAATGCTAAGAAAAAATGTCAATGCTGGCCATGATAGAAAATCATCAGAACACACAGTGCATCACAGTTTGCTGCACACGGGGCCCAGCAGGTAAAGAACCTGGCCTCCAAACTCCCCACATCCTAATCCGATTAAACACCCATGGAATGAGCAGGACAAATCTGATCCAAGCACCCAAAGGAACCGGTGCCAACATCCTAGAACCAGACACCAAAGCACACCACCAGAGCTCTTGTGGAGTCTTGCAGAGAGGTGGCACAAGGGGAACCTATACAATACTGGCCATAATGTTTTGCATTATAATGTTATGGCTGATCGGTATATACTGTATACTGTACGTAATCCTAGCGCTCCATATGATTACTTAAACTACTAGTTTAGCTCTTCTGTCTGTCTAAACATTAGCAAATAGTTAAATTATAATCATGATTACAATATATGCTGCTTCACTCAATAATTTGGAGCACCTTGTACGGCAAATAATTCTACATCATTCATACTGTAGATTGAGGTGATTTTTTTTTTTTAGATGAATCAACCTTATTTAACCTAAACATACGAAGCAACAAGAAACCTCAGTTCATAGCTGAACGGCAACAGGTCGGATTTCTGTCTGGACAACTGACAAACGAAATGAAATCAAATTCAATCCATGTTAAACGAAAAGCAATGTGAGCCGTTATGACAAGTTGTCAATTGATATCCGAGCTCCCCTTTAATCTCGTCAATGTAATGACCGGTTTATTTGTTGTCTATGTACCACCCAGGGACCCGGACTGCTGCAAATATAGAACGGACTCACACGGTGCCAGCGCTTTAAGCACGGATATCGGTTACGCGCACCTTCCACATCCAGGAAGGAGGTCTGAGTGTCAACCGTGCCTCGCAGACGGGGATATCTGAACTCACCAGAAGCCTGGCCAGACACATAGAGACGTACAGCAGAGACAGCTGGCACACAGATTAAACAGCTACCATAAGCACATCTTAAGAGAACACACACATGCACTGTGTGAGATTTGGCACGGCACCATGCAGACAGATTAAAAACACCGATGTGGAGCTCTACCACAAGAGTAATAACAACCTTTCATCTGTCAGTAATCTACAGTGACACCCTTCCCCCTCCGCCCGCCATCATTCTGTTTTCTTAATGCTATAAAATATGCGGTAGTGTGACTGCCCGTGGCAGCGCCGCGGCTCGCTCATCGTACAGCGTTCCAAAAATATTTATGGCAAACGTTCTCAACCTAATCTCGATCAACTGTAGGTGTAGCGTAAGTCAGATTACCACAAAGAATTTCCACACATTCCTCTGCGCTGAGAACTGAAATTCATGTCTAATGAGACTTACGGAATTCCGTGTGCGGCACGCTGGGAAAACCCTTTGACGCTTTCTATGTTATGTAGATGTATTTCTCTTTTGCGTCTACCTCAAACATGATTAATGGTGTAGTATTTCTAAAGTGTGCTTTCTAAAGTGCGTCATCAAGGTTTTTGATCAGATTACAAACTGCATTGATTAGACTTGTGCTTTTTGGCTACGGCATGCATGTACAGGTACAGTAGGTTGTGAAGTTCAGTGTGTAAGGAAATCATGCTTAGCTAGGAAAGGTTTTGACGTCTGGTGATCTGGTGCTCTGATTCAAAAGTAAAGAAAATATTTCCTACTAAGCAGAGATGTCAAGTTATGTTATATGCTTTTTTATATATGTATATATTTGACATGGACATGACTAGCGGTCCCTATACAGTTATACTACTACGCAAAATCTAATCTAACAATACTTTAAACTGTACAGCAAAAATAAAGTATAAAAATCTGTTACTCTCTGAGAATGCAGATCTTGGGATGAGAGAAGCAATAAAGTCGCCGGTCTTTAAACTTCGGGTCTTTTGAACCTTTGACTCAAGTATTTATGAAACTGTTCTAGAACACAGAACTGTTTACTGATACCGCAACACCTGCAGTTAGACGCGCATCAAAGGTAAGTTTTGAGCAAACAGGATTTCTGTTTTTTTTCTTCTTCTTCTTGTTCTTCTTCTTCTTTTTTCTCAGTACAGGAAGACGTGCGGAAATTCTCGTCTGCAGTAACCACACCTACGCTTCAGTTGTGGTGAACAGATATTAGCTTGAAAACTGCTAGCGCATGCTTTCAACAATTAATGTTAATCATATCAGTTCTGCCCTGAAGGAATTATGGCTAATGATGGGCAGGGTTCTTTTTAACTGGCTCGGTGAATGTGATGTGCTTAGTTCCATCTCCCAGAAACTTTTCTGGCGTGAGGTTATAAAAAAAAAAAAAAGAAAGCAAGAAAAAAAAAAAGAAAGAAAAAGATAAAATCAAGTGACAAACATGCAGCTGATGGAACGACACCTCTTCCAACGACCCCATAATGTCAGAACAATATATAATATACTACATAATAAGCTTACCTCTGTTATTTTGTTTAAAGAAAATTAACCAAATATAGACAACTACAGCCTTAACTAAAATGTATTATAATAAAAAAAAATCCATTAATATTTCACTGTACACAGAAAAAACAACAAAGGGAAATTTACAGTACACATGATCAACGCAATTGATTCCGTTCACCAAAATCCAAAAACAAAAGCTAAACAGGACGTCTGCGATAACCAATGTGGACAAATAAAAACTGTACTGTTTAATACACACTTCCTCTTTGAGATGAACGTGTGTGAAAGTGCTACTGAAAGTGGGTGGGCTTTGTCAGACTAGTTTCCTATTGACTCATGGCTTTTAAGATGTCAGTTCCTGTAGGAATATGTATATTTACAGGAACATTTTGGTGGGGTTTTTTGGTTTTGGCTACTTCCTGTGGTGGTAATAAGAGGGTTCTTCCTAAGATTCGCTGGAGCAGCGGATGGACGGCGAGCCCATCTGGGTGAGCACCTTGTCCAGCCACTGCAGGGGTCCGTTGAGATGCAGCTCTATCCAGCAGGGGGTGCTAGTGACTGTCTGTCGCCTATAAAGACGCGTAAAGAAGGGTAGGGGAAGAGAGAGAGAGAGAGAGAGAGAGAGAGAGAGAGAGAGAGAGAGAGAGAGAAATTAAAGGGTGAGAAAAAAAAAAGATGTTGTTGACTTTTTTTTTCTTTCTTTAAGAGCAGCTCTGAAAGTAGTGCCGGCTGAAGCACAAATAACAGGTTTATATCGATATGCTCAACATAACAGGTTATCATTCCACATCAGGCAAAGCTTGTTATTTAACCAATAGATACACAGAAGCTCAAACAGTATGCATACATATGTTATATTATGTTATAATAGTATATTATACACTGTGTAAAAGTCTTAAGCGCCACATTATCTGTATAGAAAAAAAAATCAATAATGTAGACTCCTGGGTTTTGCATGAAAATAGAAAGGAGCGAGTGTTACCAAAAGAACTTGTATTCTCCAGCATGCTCAGTAAAACTTAAAAGCTGTTTTATTTACAGTACAGTACTGTGCAAAAAGTCTTGGGAACATCCAGACAAAAGCCATGTGCAATGATGCTTTTGAAAACATTTCTACGTTAAAAGAAACCTTTATAAAAAGCATTAAATAATAATATAAACATTAAACAGTCAATATTTGGTGTGGAAACTCTTTGCTTGAATATAAGCGGTAGTGTTTGATACAGATGTGTGCAGTATTCTAATAAAACAGCTGTTAGGTTTTCTTTTAGTAACTTCGTCACATCGCTCCCAGGATACTACATTATGATTTTTTTTTGTTCATCTGAAAACTGGCCTTTCATCTTTCTTTACAAGCATGTAAATATTCTTCTGTAATGTTATTTATTCATTCATTTTAGTGTATCTTTGTAGGGAATGGTCTTGTGCGTAATAATGCAGACATAATAAACTTGTAGAACAAAATTTGTACCACAAATAATATGGTGCCTAAGAGTTTTGCACAATACTGTATATATATATATATATATATAGTTATGTAATATATATTATGTATTTCCCTAATGCAGCTGCGGTATAAGCGGAATAAAACTGTTACATGTAAATCATGTAAAGGATGCTGAAGGAAGGCATCACACACCAATCCTGTGATCCTGTATTAATTACAGCTACTAACGACAGCTGAGTTATTTAGCTAATGAATCAGCAGGTCAAGGCCCATGCCTTAGTGGCTGTAGCGACTCAAGTGTGTCTGGATTTGAGCTCAGTCTGTGTGTAAACTCTGCTCTACACGACTCCAGTCTCTCACAGGGACCACCATCACTGCCAAATACACTCTCCTACATTCCACTCTGATTACACAACGGCCCAGTCTCTTTCTCTCCATTATATACACACACACACACACACACACACACACACACACACACACACACACACACATTCACATCTTGTCTCTGGGTATTGGAGACCTTGACTTTATGCCTCACCTTACTCCATTCTTATTCTGCTCTTCTCCTCAGAGTTACTTTTTTCCCTGTCTGGTTCTCTTTATTTCTCTCACATACTCATTCGCTCCCGCTCTCAACACACACACACAAACACACACACACACACACACACACACACACACACACACACACACACACACACACACACACACACACACACACAGTATTCACAAAGTCTAAATCTGTCTAATTGCGATTTCCTCCGTGTTCCTAATTAAGTTAAATGGCTCCTTTGACACTCGAGGACATGTTGAAATGAAGGGCAGCTCTCTCCCTCGTCTCTCTCTCTTCAGACGCAGCCCGCTCTCTTTTCTGCAGCACACGTTAACTTCTTTGTGTCTCTGAATGACTGTTTGCTAGCAGCTTCTCAGCCGCAATTGAAAATTCGGTGAAGATCAAAGAGAAGGAGAGGAAGTACAGGGTGGTGCAGGGACAGTAGAAGGGTAGAGAGAAAAAGAAAAAAAAAACACGATGAAAGATCAGTTAAGAACGGGTGTGACAGATGAGACGAGGCTCTGATTTAAAGGATTTATTGCCTTAACTTCAGTTTAAAGTTTGTACTGCTTTAAATTATTCTATTCAACCTGTGAGCAGAATAAATGACTCACTGACTGCACTAATGGAGAGGAACATGCCAGCCCAAGTACTGCTGCAGGCACAGTGCTGCATGTGGAATTTAGTTGAATATGTGATGAGGGCGAGGAACTGTTTAAGTATTCCAACATAAATAAGTCATAAATCATCTTATGCATACTTACTCTTTTAAAATTTAAACGCGTTATGTTTGAGCTCCCGAGCCACGCAACAGAAAAAAAAAAAAAAAAATTTGCTCAATGCTATTCAATTCTTCCAACCGTCCATCTAGGAATCTCTGCAGTCCAACTAGGGACCGTGGAGGTCAATGGTGACCACTTTGTTTATTCCCACTTACACCACCATGGGAGGACCTCCAGTCAACATTCACACTCTACAGGCAATTCGGGAACACCAATTAGCCTAATCTGCATGTCTTTGGGCAGAAACCAGAGCACCCAGAGGAAACCCACCAAGCACAGGAAGAATATGCGAACTCCCTGCACACAGACCTGACGCAGGAATCGACCCCATGACCTGGAGGTGCAAGGAGGTGCAACAGTGCTATTCAATGAGTTTAAGATTTTTTTTAGGATTATTTCAGTTTGTTCAACTTGCATATTTTACTCAAATAGAATTCACTCACTCATCATCTATACTGCTTAATCCTGTATTCAGGGCCACAGGGGGCCTGGAGCCTATCCCAGGAGACTTGACAGGGTGCCAATCCATCACAATGTCTTTGGTCAGTGGGAGGAAACCGGAGTACCCGGAGGAAACCCACCAAGCACGCGGAGAACATGCAAACTACACGCACACAGAGACATGAATCGAACCTGGCCGGGAATCGAACTCGGACCCTCGAGGTGCAAGGCAACAGAGCTAACCACTACACCACCGTGAAATTCAAGTAGAATTTCTGGCCATACTGTAATTTAAATATGTTGATACATGACTTTTTTTTTTTCAGTGTAACAAACTGAAGCTTAGAGCTACTGCTGTAGTTTCGCATGAACCTTGAATTGGATCACAATTCACTCCTTCAAGCCGCTCTTATGTAAGATTTGGGATTTTCGCACTTTCTTCGAATTTGCCCTTTCCGCATGCAAAAACTCAAACAGGCTTCAAACACACTAACTCATAACAAGTGTTTTTTTTCTGTTACAGCACACTTGGTTTACAAGTAGCACAAGGACTGGGATATGACTCAACGTGTATCATGGTATCATCTGCTGCCATTACCACAAGCTGGGTATGAATGGGAACCATCAGGGTTAGGGTTAGTAATACCATGGTGCTGATTTGATTTATATTACGATTCTGTAAGTATCATGCTTTTATGAATATTCCGATTTTTGTGGTTTTTTTCCAATTTTTGGTAAACATAACCCCTTAAGAATGTGCTTCTGCCACACTACTCGGTACAGATTCATTTACAGTATATCTGAGAATGATCAGCTGATCACCAGTCATGGCCAATCATGCTATAACACAAGGTCTGGTTGAACAGATCTGTCTCTTATAGTCTGTCTACCTTATTAGTGTTAAGTCAGCTGGTCTGCTAGCATTGGCATTAGCTATGAACTCACTGCAACCCAAAGACAAGGGCAACGACTCCTCTATGTTATGATGTAGCTGTACAAGTAACTTGGGGTTGAGGTCATACTCGCGATTTTCTCTGTTATTCCAGTAATAATTACTGTTACACAACTTCTCTTAAAGAAAATAAACCTAAACACTGTAGCTTTAAAATGAACGTAAGGGAAAGCAAATGCATGTGCCAGTGAGAGAGAGAAATAGCGTGAGGGGAAACGTCTACTTAAATACAGAAAGCTGGACATTCTGTATTTTGACTCTTTCTTCCTTTCGGTTTTGTCTCTCATATGTCTTTATGGTGAATTTCCCAGTGGAAATGCTCCACTGGTTTCAATTATGGTCTTGGTTTCTCTCATTCCAACAAAAGATTAGTCACGAGAGAGAGAGAGAGAGAGAGAGAGAGAGAGAGAGACACAAAGGCAGAGGTGAGTGAGAGAAAGAGAAAAAGAGTGAGAAAGAGAGAGAGAGAAAGAGAGAGAGAGAAACCAGGAAACTCTGACACTTCTCATTCTCAGAGCAGTGTGTGTTTTCAGAGCTGTGTGACTTGCTAGCACAGACCTAACAGTTTACATGGCTGGTGTGCTCATCTATAGATTTTCATCCAGTGGTGAGTCTGGTTAGTCAACTCCAAAACCAGCCCAGACAGACAGGCAGACAGACAGACAGACAGGCAGGCAGACAGACAGGCAGATCTCTATCCTGCTGCTTCACACATATTTAGCTCTCCTCTAAACACTCCACCAAGAATCGCTGCACTGCGTCCAAAACCACTGGGCACATTTCAACTCATTTTACAGGCTAGCAAAGAACAACTGACTCGTTGTGACGCTTTTCTTCACTTCAACTAATTCCTACGAGTGAGTTCCAGAAAAGCAGCAGGTTTAGAAATAAGGGAATGAAAGGTATAAAGGTTCTATGTCTTTAGTCTTAACCACCCAAAAACGATAAATTCTCCCGCTTTCAGCAGTCCTTCTCAAGTAGATCTAAACCTGAACCTGTTATTATAGCACAGTTTTGACGTAGAATGTTGTTGGTTGCTCGGGTAGTGCAGCTCGGACTCACCTGTACTCGGCTCCCCAGCCCTTGACAAAGCTCATTCGGATGGTGCACATGCGGGTGAGCTGATACACAGCCTCGAAGCCCTGGTTCACCGACTGGGCCAAAAGAGCAGCGAACTCTTGATTATTGAAGATCTTTAGATTACAGCCTGTCAAAACACACAGAACCAGATATGACTGATAGCAAAATATTAGGATGCATGTGTCAAGATTCATTTCTAATGAATATGAGTATTCGGAATATGGGCGATTCATAGAGGCATTTGTGTGATATGTAACAAAGTTTACAGATTTGCTCACATTCTGTCAATTATACACCAGTATTGCATTTAAATAAATAAAAAAAACTGATAAAACCCTATCCGAGGGTTCTCATGGCACTAGGTGGGTACACCCTGGATGGGGTTCCAGTCCATCACACACACACACACACACACACGCACACACACACACTACTCATTAGTCAACTCTGCATGTTTTTGGACTGTGAGAGAAAACCAGAGTACCCAGAGGAAACCCACCAAGCATGCGGAGAACATGCATACCCTACACACACACACACACACAGGCAGGACTCAAAGCCTTGACCCAGGGAGTTATTTCAAAAGTAATATTTTATCTATAAGAAAAATGTAAAAAAAAAAATATTGTAAAAAATTCTGATTAATCAAGTGATTTGTAACCGTAACTAAAAACATAATGAAATTTAATAAAACTTCCATGACATAACTAAAATGTATTATGACTTATTATGAAGTTAAATTATGATACCGATATTATTCCGCAGCCCTAATACTGACCAGCTGTAGTAGAGTAGATTGGATATCTCTACTATTTGTTTCACTTCACCTCATTTTCCTGATCAAATATTTAATATAGACCTTCACTTGAGCTTATTGTTATTACAGCAAAGTTAAATACCAAATTCAATATTTATGCATCTCCAAATTGTTTTCAAGTACTGTGCAATATTTTGCCAAACCACCCAACCGTAAAAAAAAAAAAAAAAGCAAAACAAACAGAGCACACGCTTGTGATTTTAGGCCAAGAATAAAATCATATAGATGAATTATTGCCCAGTTATATTTGGTGTTCATTATAGTTCCATTAAAATAATTTACTTTAGTCTTTCATACGATTTAAAAACATATTAAACCGTCACAAGGAACGAGGAAAAACAGGACGGAGAAAATCTCCCAGATGAAATGATTGAACAGGATTATTAAGAACTCAAAAACACATCATGTGGTTGCGTTTGCTGCTGACCTGGTGGGATCTTGCAGACGGTGGCGGGATGCCAGCCGTAGCGCTGGTTGCAGTTGGGACTCTGAACAAAGATAGCGCTGTCACTGAGACACTCAGCAAACACCTCGCCTCCTATGTAGTATAAACGTACCCCTCGGCCTAAATAAAAACACAGACAGCAATTATAATATACACTGCCAGTCCATAATAAGCTGTATGCATTAATATTTTGGTCTGATCACCTTTAGCTTTACATACAGCACACGATGTGAGGCCAGGTCATATCTGAAAATGATTTCTTATGCTACAAGGTCGAGTTTTTCATAAAATCCATTGATGGTCATTCAGGTCATCAGCTGACTTAATATTATTGCCATTTCCACATAACATCCCCTGAGCCTGCATCTGACCAACTGAAGCAACCCCAGATCATAACACTGCAGTGGCGTGTACAGTGGCCCCTATGCATGATGGTCATGTTCTTACCTCAATAAGGTCGATATGGACCGATCGAGCCGCATTACTTTTTTTTTTGTCCAATCTTTATGCTCTCTAGCAAATTTAAGCCACACAGCTGTTTAGCCCAATCCTGTGAGTTCTCATCACACTGTGCATGTAGAAATGCTACAGTATTACGTTAACTTTTAAACACAGCTGTGATTTATACTACTTTTTTTTATGATGCAACTTCACCAAGAGTTTACGTGATCTGAGATCACGGTCATTCAAGGTTTCTTTTCCGAGCACTTCCCCAAAGTTGATGGTTCAGCTCTATCCGTCCAGGTTTTAATAATGCGTCGGACAGCTCTTAATGTTTTCCTGGCTTGAAGCAGGCTGATAATCGGACCCTTCTGAGATGATGACTTTTTTTGGCCAGGCAGTGTATTCTACCCTAAAACAGCATCATGTACAAAATGAGGTCATGGACGTTTCCTTAAATGATATTACTGCTTTAATTAAAAAATAAATAAAACAAATAAATCCCTTGTCCACTTCTGTTTTTCTTCATGTTAGAGTGCATGGAAATGAAGAGTAGAAGCATGGCAACAGTGATTGAGTCTGGTCAGAGAAATTACTATCATTTACTTAGAGTTGGATCCTTTTTTGAGTCTTTTTTCCCACTTTTTATTGCACATTTTAGACGTGTGGGAAGAAGGAAACGGAATATGGTTAGACTTCATGGGAACTTTCCACCTCTGGATTTGTATTAAAGTCAAAAACCTTTCTGAAATCTTAAAAAAAGAATAATAATAAACACACTTTTTATCGCATGAAAAATCAGATCGAAGCTCACTGGGCAAGTGAAAACAATCACTGGTAGCATAAGAGTGAAAGAAAGAAACAAAAAAAAAACAATTTTCTAGCTAAATCTGATAGCAGGCATTACTCAGTGGGGGCCGAGCTGTTATGGTTACAGTCGTAGGAACCACAAAAAGTGCTCTAGGCAGTGCTTTTTCGATTCAACATACCTACTGAAACCAGGGCCTTAGGGGGAAATATCGCTTAACATGTACAGTATCATGGCGAGAGGAGATGAATCTTGTCCATTTTTGTTTCAATTAATGCCTAATTATTTACACTGGCTTGTATTTTTTCATTGTATCTACACTAGTACAGAAGTATACCGATGTGTCTGCGTGTGAGCTCCACGGCAGCGTTGCGGTTAATATTGGACAGCAGCCCCAGACAGAAACGCTCCGAGTTGGATGGATCGGTGAACCCGTCTACGGTGAGAGAGGGCTGGGATGCGTGGAAGATTTCGCCCACCCGCTGGTTCAGCTCGTAGTAGGAGATGGAGCACCAGAACGCTGGCTCACAGTACGTCACAGGCTGCAGGTCTAAAAGAGAGGTGAGGGGAAAAGAAACGATAAAACAATCAAGACGTAAAAAATTGTTTGCAGAAAGAAATGGGTGGAGCTCGGTGACACAGTGATGGTAATAGCAAGTGTCGATTCCCAGAAACAGAGCAATGGAAACACCAGCATGTTTCGGGCAAGAAAATTATTGCCTTACACTGCCAGTTTTATAAACACACCACAATTCCTGTAACTGTTTCAGAAAAGGGGAAAAAAGAAACGAAAAAAGAGCTTCAGGAAATTATCTGGATGAACAAAACTCCTATGTGTATGTGTAGTATGTGGAAGTATGGTATTTATTATTCCAGTAACAAAGGGGGAAAGACAAGCCCTAGGATCTTCACTTCAGATAATAAGCAACAGGATACTGTCGTGCACATGAAGTGTGTGTCGTGTTTGTCCAAGTGCTCATACAGAGATCAGACCGGGAGAAGACAAAAGGTTCATTCAGTTGGGGCTTCCTCTGGGTCAGCGACCAGAGGCAAGAATTCATAATACAAGTGTACAAACACGGAAACATGCAACTACAGTATATACATCATCTACACACATGTCGTAAAGGCCTACCTAAGTTGCTCGGTGGCGGAGATAAAGAATTTGGTGAAAGGCTTGGAGATCCTGAAAAAAAATCATAAAGGAAGCACATGGTTGAGTCTCAATCATTCTCACACTAAGCTCTAAAATGTGATCAGATTTTTTAGACAGTGTCAAACTGCTAAACAGTGATTTCCCTCCCCAGGTTTTTTTTCTGTATTTGTCATACTTAAATGATTACGATTATTAAAAAAAAATTATATTACACAAAGATAACCCGAGCGAATGCTAATACAAAATACAACATTTAAAAATAATGATTTCCTTTATTAAGGGTTAAAAGCTGTCCAAACCTGCCTGGCGGAATGTGAAAAAGTGATTGCCCCTAAACGTAACGATTGGTCGCGCCAACCTTGGCGGCAACAACTGCAATCAAGCATTTGCGTTAACAGTTGCTCTGGGTTCTTTCAAGAGCTCGTTGAGGAGTTGTCATTGTGTTCTTGGAGTAATTTTGGCGCTCGTCCTAAATTTTTATTTAAAAATGGGTTTGTAACCCTTTCCAGACTGATACATGTCACTTTGTTTCTCATCTGTCCTTGAACTTCTTTAGATTGCAGCATGATGTGTTGCTTCACGTTGTTCTATTTACGTGATTTTTTGATTCAACAGGTCTGCCAGTAATCAGCTCTGGGAGCAGCAAGTGAAATCGAACTCATCTTTCCAAAAGGAAGGTTTTTTAAAAATGAATAGTGCCATCTGTTGAATTTTGAGATGAACTAATGATTTTTTTCAAGGTAAATCTTTTTTAAGATATAAGGACATTGACCATTTAAATTTCGAAGTGGGCCGATTGTACACCTGTGAAAACCCCATTAAAATCCATTTAGTAGTATTACGGGATGCACAGACAAACAGACAAAAAATTCAAAATCCATCTTAATGTGTTCTATTATTGATCATATAGTATGTCGCAGCAAATTATTTAAATATTAAACATTTTCAATGTACAGACAGACCAGCTTTACAGTTTAATTATATGTATAGAAGACGAAAGGCCCGGGTTCGATTTCCAGCCAGTGCCCAAAACCCCAGCAAACTGGATGCAGTGCAGGTCTCAACCCCAGGTAAAATGTGAGGGTTGCGTCAAGAAGGGCATCCGTGCTAAGCTTGTATGTGCGAACCAATTGCCTGCTGTGGCGACCCCTTGCCGGGAGCAGCCGAAAGACCAACAACATATACAGTATGTATAGAAGAAGAAGATTTAGCAAAGGGGCTGAGTAGGTTTAGACAGCGTTTTTGTTAAAAATCATAATTTTGTTAAATTATCACTTAAAACAGCATTTTTATTGTATTTGTATTATTTGTATTGTATTATATAGTAATCGGGTTATCTTTGTGTAATATTAATTTGTTTGATTATTTGACTCATTCAAGTTGACAAATCTGAAAAAAAAAAGGTGAATACTTTTTCACAGCAGTGTTTTTATAGACATCTCGCTGGCACTCGGACTCGTCTCTGATGTGCTGACTTACCTGTGTCCATGCTAGGGTTCAAGGAATAGTCACTGGTCTCGCCATCCTCACTGAGGTAGCCTGGAGGAGGTGTTTCTAAAAAACAAGCAAAGAAAAAAAAACAATAATGAAGACTAACCTTAACATTAACCCTAGCAACTAAGATTTTGTGTTTGTTTGATAGATAGATAGATAGATAGATAGATAGATAGATAGATAGATAGATAGATAGATAGATAGATAGATACTAATAAGTGAAATAAATTATTTGAAATGAATTGCAACCTTTAATTTGCAAAAATGACCACTGTGCAAATAGTAATAATTGTGCATTGAACAGCATAAAAGTGACACTGGCTACACACTGAGCACACCCTGAAGCTAAAAGATGAGCGAGTTACATGGGTAGCATCGTGATGTATGTGTTTAGCAGAAAAGCCTTAATCCTAGATCTCCCAGTACACCATCAAGAAGTTGAATGTTAAAATTTTTATTGATTTATTCTTCAGAAAAAGATGTCTCAATATCCCTTGTCTTAATATCATCATACTATTTTTTCCTGTCATATTTTTTAATGCAGCTTATTAATGTTATGCTAAACCCAATCTTAATCCATTTTTACGCTCTTATATAAAAGCTTCTTTTTTTTCATTTCAAAAAGCAAATATTTATTTCTTGTGCAGAGATTTGGTCCTCAATTTGACCCCCCAAGGCCCTCTCCAAAGCCCAATACCCGCCTCTCCCAGCCACACATACATATTTAAAGATGAAAGATTGCAATATCACACATACACCCTGGAATAGGCCAGACAGGTGCAAACCAAACAAAATTACAAAGTTATTTTTAAGGGCACATTTTTGTGTATTCAACAGCTGAACAATTCCTCTCGTACAGACAGGCTGAAGTAGCCTTGCATTTTTCATGCAACATTAATCATTATTAGGGCAATTATTCATGTTGCACAAACTAGGACAATGGTGCGAGAATGCAAGAGTGAGAGTATTTTTCTAACACTGAAAAAAATATATGGTAATATGTAATATCATGTTACCGTGTAAGAAACACACCTTATAAGTTAATAGTACATACAAGCTGTATCATGCACATAATGTTAAATATCAGGTGCATATCTTTTTTTAGTGTTAGAAAAATAATTTCAACTTCTCAAACAAAAGTCCAGATGTTTCGGCATGTCAACTGAAGTAAAATCCGCCACCTTGTTTGAACCCTGACACACAAACACACACACACACACACACACACACGGACCTGCTAGCAGGTGTAGCACTTGTGACTCACAGTACCTTTCCTTAGACTGAACTTCCTGTTTAGAATAAGTACGTTTATTTTCACTAACAGCAGCGCAGCACGGCCCTGTCTCGGAAATGGAAATTCAAGCTTACTGTTACTGACCACTTTTCCAAACCCTGAATTAAATACCGTTCTGATGACGCAAATCCTAAACACATCCCAAGTTACATCTGCCAAATAAAGCACATGGATGGATCGAGACCAGGAGCTCAGTGTTTGGTTTTTGTGTTTTTTTTGGTAATACAACCTGACCCTGCCTTATACACTCTTGGGCTTCTAGATTTAATTACATGTAAACGTTGTTAGTTGTTGTTACATAATTACCTAATTCCATATCAAATCTATTTCATAGATTTGAAATCCCCAGTATTATTCTAGAATGTAATAAATAAATAAATCACTAAACAAACAAACAAAAAAATTTTGCAAGTGATCCCAAACTTTTAAGCGGTAGTATACTTTTCCGTGAACAGTATTCGTGTCTGTGATCTTAGTAAAATAATTATTATTAGACATAAAATTACTTCTGGTAGTTTTACTGCACCATACTTTTTACTTTTACTGGAGTAGATTTGCGAAGAAAAAACGCTACTCTTACTCTTACACTACACTACACTACATTCAACTCGTTACTTTTCTAATCATTTATTCTACACATTAGATATTCTTTATTTTTGGCAGAGAAATGCAGCCGGTTGAGCTACAGGACCACGTGACTGTGTTTCACCAATCAGACGTAGCAACAATAATCACATGACTCCGTTTGACCAATCAGCCGCAATAATAATAATCACATGTAGTCACATGACCACACAAAAGCTTGCTGCTTAGTGGGGAAATAAAAATTAGCTTTAGCCGTGTTAGACAGTGAAGGAAACATGTTGCGTTTAGTCTAGCTGTTTTATTTAATGTTGCAATGTTAACATATATAATTAGCAAATAAGCTAGAGGTTAAAAATATAAATTTCTTTCATTTGTTCTACTGGACACCGTTTATGGTTAAGTGAGACCTCTGGTACATAATGTATGTTCTAATGTTATTTTCTATTTGCTGAGTCATTTGCAGGGCAACTGAATATACAGTATATCTTACACAGGAAATAGTCTACACTGTTCAAACTTAAATATGTTACCTACAGTAGGAAGTTATTTCAAAAGCTTTATGTTGTTAAAAAAAAGTGAGATTTGTGTTTCTTGTTCCTTAACTTGCTATTTTGTACAGATATTTAGTTTTAGTCATTATTTGTACAATATTTCATCATTTTGTCTGGCTGCTTACATCATTTCTAAAAAAAACAAAAAAAAAACATGATGGGTTCTCATCTGCTCCGATAAATCCTGCCTTCTGGATTATCGTTGCTTGGAAAGATTCAGTCTCATCTATGATGATCAGATGCCGGTGAGAGAGAGGGAGAGTTGTCCTCACTGAGTTTACTGATCAGGAATTAAAGCAACTTTTCCTTCCTGGATTATTTGGGTTTGAATCTAGCTCCTAACTTTAGTATTAATATTAGAGATGGACATCATATATGGCTGTTATAGTACTGTATATCTGCCTAGATATGCCTTCTGTTAAATACTTTTCAGGGAATCGAACATTTTAATTGGAGGCTGTGTTAGTGAAATTCCATCTGTAACAAACATGAGGTAGCAGGTACAGTAAACAGCTGACTAGTTATTTGGGATGGGAGGAAGACAGAGGGAGGGCAGTTCCAGTACGTTATGAAGGTATGTAGAGATTGTTCTATTCCATTTTAATAGCTTGGTATTACAAACATTTCTTAGCTTACCAAGGTTATTTTTAATTGATAAACTGTATGTATCTATGTATGTACCTGGGCCTGCCAAGTGAATTAATGAATATGAGGATGAAGGACAATTTGATAAAAATAAAAAAAATCTAATTTAATACCTAATACATTTCTTTCAGTCTTTCATGATTTTTTTATTTTAATTTTTTTTAAGTCATCCAAAATATGAACATGTGACATGTGTCCATTACTTACTGTATACTCTATAAAGCCTTCATAACGACTCTAATCTGAGGTGTTGTTTGTTAATCTGTGATTTCTAAGGCTGGTAACTGTAAATGAAGTAAGTTTTGGTCTCGCTTTTCTGGCATGCTCTTCATCAAGCTTGATGGCTTGTGCATGATGTTCTTGCAAGAACAGTTCCAGAACAGCTGACCTTCGTGTCTTAAAATAACAGCTGTGCTTTGTTATCATTACGTAGTTAATTACATAATTCCAGATGTGTTATTTCATAGTTAACTCCAGTATTGCTGGAGAAATATAGAAAATTAATCATAAAGCAAGAAACATTGAATCATGGACGGTGTCCGGACTTTTGACTGGTACTGTATTTATCCAGTCTAACAGCAAATAATGGCTTAAATTATCTCATTAAAAGGATGTTTGCCAATATTTATTTATTACCTTAAATTATCAAAAAAAAATAGATTATTAAGTTATACATAAAGCCAACTATGTGTATATATATGAAATAATAGCTCAGGTCTATAGTGCAACTTTAGATTTTATAAATAAAATGCTGAATGGTGAGCAACAAGTTTGTGCTTGTGCTTGTGTGTGTGTGTTTGTGTCTGTGTGTGTGTGTGTGTGTGTGTGTGTGTGTGTGTGTGTGTGTGTGTGTGTGTGTGTGTGTGTGT
>QMIH01000099.1:217379-232379 GCA_003987875.1 Clarias batrachus
AGAGAGAGAGAGAGTCTTTTGGTTTCTCAGAATGTGCCCTGGGGTGGTTTCATTGTTTGTGTGTGTGTGTCTGTGTTTAGCTGCATTCATGGTGCTCATCCTAACTGACCTGCTTGAAGAGGATTTAGCTGAACTGTTTCTTTGTCTGCATTTTCTTTGTCTCTCTCTGCTCTCTGTCTCTTCCAGCTCCTGTCTGACCACAGCTCACTCAGCCTCACATAAGAAAATCAGCTCGAGTGATCCTTCTCACTTCAGTAACTGATTATCTTTTATTTGTTAAAAGTTTAAGCAGTTCATCCGTCACATGTGGCGAGAAGAGGAATTTTCAGCTTCTGACACACACGTTTCTAAGAGCAGCAGTGCATCTATATTTCCTGTCCTTCTTCATAAACTTACCTGCAATGTAGTTGCTCGGTGGCTCAATGCCAGCTGGGAAGTTGGTGTTTTCAGGGATGGAGTGACTGTAGTCATCCAGAGGAGGAAACTCACTGGGAATCTCCGTGTGCCGAGGGACCAGTACTGGTGGCAGGACTTTGGAGAGTGGAGAGGGATACTAGTTAATCAAGGCCAACCAAGCCCTTGTGACAGAGATATTATATATCCATATTTTACAGATAGGACAGCACAAAAATGAATACCGAAAGATCTGTGTTTTACCTGGTGTCTCTACGCGCTGATAGTGGTAGGGGTTCACACACACCTCGTCCTTTTTCATATGAAAAGCAAACTCACACAGCTCCATGGCTCTGAGCTCGTGGTGAGACTGAAGGTCTGGCCAGCGCCACAGCCGGCAGTAGATCACATGAGGGAGACCCTTCCTATGAGACACTTGTAACCTTCCATCCAATGACCTGTCCCACACACACACACACACACACACAATAATTAATGATGGAAATGTTTTGTGGTTATCAAGCACAAATTTATCCAGATTATAAAGAACAAGGTGGTCGTTCAGGTCAAACCGGGACATTTTGATGATGACATATCTCGGAAATGATTGATACTAACGAAACACTTCACCACGTGTACAATACAGAAACCCAGCTGGGAGTTATCGCCACATCCACATACAGTCCTGACCTCGCTGCAAGCCATTTCTACATAGTTGGTCCATCATAGGAGTTCCTGGGAGGCCAGCGTTTCAGACGTGAAGCAGGCGGTCTGATCATGGCTCCGGCATACTGATAGTTTGCTAGTTTGATTCCCGGGTGATGCTGTAACTTCTCGCAACCGGAGGTCTAGAGAGAGCTGATTGGCCGAGTTCTCTCAGAGGGGAGGGTTGAGAGGTACTTAGTGCTCCCACATTAGTCACGGCTCTACAGCCAATCAGGAGCATCTGTGAGTTCACGCAAGTGGAATGAGCGGATAGTGCTGTCCTCCGAATGTGTTACGCCGCCCCCACCGGTGTGTGAGTGTGCAGTTCGAAAAGAGGTACGGAGGAAACACGTCATCAGCCCTCACAGCTGAGTGGTGGTAGCCTTAATGTGGGAGCCCCCTAGTGACGGGGAAGAATTGGACATGACTAAAATAGGGAGAAAATCGGGGGAAAATCCTAAAAGAAATTTTTTTTTAACTTTTCTGAGCACTAATTTTTTTGTCGATGTGAGGTCCACGGACCACCAAGAAATAATATTTGTTGCGATAATCTTAAATTGTTCTGTATGGTAGTGTGTTATTCTTGACTTGATTTGAATGTCCCTCGTTGAAAACCAAAAGATAATTTAAAACACAATAGCGATTTTCTTTTTTATTCGACACATTTTTTTTCTCCCAATGAAAACAGTATGTAAACCATTTTTGTTTTTCAGAGATTAAAAAAAAATGTTACTCATTTAGTGTTTGCTTAAACCTTTTAACATAGTCTCAAAAAAAATTTATGTCGATGTGAGGTCCACGGACCACCAAGAAATAATAATTGTTGCGATAATCTTATATTGTTCTGTATCATTAAGAGTATACATATCTAAAAATAGGTATTGTTTGCACAAATAAAACAAGTATATTTTGTCTATTACCCCCACACATGTTAGATTTAGGCAAACAGAAACTCTGATATGATTGTACCACATCACTTCAATCTGTGATGAATCATTTTCTGCATTCAGGGCACAGTGACTGGTTCCTGTTACTGCTTAGCCTGGCTTATTAGCCAGCTGGCGAGAATGAAGAAAGCTTCGAGTCAGTCCACATCATTATTTGACACTAAGCCTTAAATACTAGCTAAATTGTGGAAATATGCAGCCTGTTATTGCGAGAACAACAACAGAAGACCAACATGTACCATGTGCCTACCATGAAGCCGGACAAGCTAAAGCAACACCTCCAAAACGCAAGAAATACATCTGGAAAAAAACAAGGATGTGAACCTGGGCACGACTTCAGAAAAAGCACAGAAGGCTTTTATTTGGTCGCTCAACAGTTCGATAAAAGTAAGAAGCCTTGCACAATCTCCCAGACGTCAGCCGGTGGTTCAAATGAGTGAAGTTATGCTTAGGACAAAGGCAGCTGTACTTGTCTCACATTTAGTCTCAGCTACTCGATCGATTGGGTTCCTGTGAGCAATTTTCTATTCAGGTGGTTGAAATAACCGGCCAGAGGCGCTTTTTTTAGGCTTCAAGGTTCCATATTGTACTCCTTTTTAAATAGTTATCCTAAGTTTTAATGGTCCCCGAAATATGTTTGTTAATGTTCTAGCTTAAATTCCACTTAGGTCATGCATTCTGGCATCCTTTTTTTAAAAGGAATAAATTCCATTTATTTCACTCCTGCAAAAAAATGCATTTTTAAATGCAGCTCTAAATGCAAATACTCCACCCCCATGCCTATTGTGGAAGTGCATTTTTCTAGCGTGTCAGAAATGGAAGTAAATCAGACTTCTTAAAAATGGTGAAGTCAGAAGAGGGGCTATGGCCCCCCTGATTTTATATATATATGCTAAAAAATATATATATATATTTTTTCTTTTTTCTTTATGAGTTTTATCATACCAGGCAGGACATTTGACGGGACAAAAATTTAGGGACAAAAATTTGTAAAAAGGAGCGACACATTACAAGAGACCAGTGAGAGTGTACAAATCTGATAACATAAAAAGTGGCCATTAATTATTACGATGTGTTCAATAACAATGTATATATAGCCAATGATTTAAATAAGAAGCAGCAAGGTCATCATTTTAAAGTAGGCGCACTTACTGAAAGTCAGCTTTAGATTGATAATTATACGTTTCTGGATTTAAAAGGGCTGTGCCAGTTTTGCTACTGTTACTTTTCTGAAAGCTTTCAAGCTGAAAGGTATGAATACTATCCACATGCAATTTGAATGAAAATGTGCCTCTGTATACAAGTATATACTGTAAATGGCATTAACAGGATTCATCTCCAAATGTGTTTTAGTATTTAGGTTACACATTTTTAAATGAAAAACAGTTCTAATATCATCTAAGCGTGTTTTCAGATCAGGACCTCGGGATCATTTCCCACAAAGTCTGGTTCATTTTGATCAGTGAGAACACAATTGTTCCGTGCTTGGAAACGACTAAAGCTGAAGCTGAAGTGGTGGTCTCGAGAACGATACAGCATACTTGGGCGCAAATCAAATCATAAATGGAAACAATCATACATGAGAAGGTAAGTAGATGTGACATCGTCTAATCATGGAAGAACATCATGCATAAGACATCATCATCAGTGCTGCCTGTCTCTAACCTACAGCCATTGCTGATAACGGTAGGAAGGCACACAAGAATGTTCCTCTTGACATTTTTCCCAAAACATCAATAAACAATAATATTAGGCATAATATTAGGAAAGTTAACGTCTCCGTTAACTCTTATTTTCTTGAATGTGCATACTGCCACCTGCTGTATTGGAGGGAGTAAATACGCAAGCATACCTGAGAACGGAGCACAAAAACACAATGTAAACGCTGGGGAGTGTGGAGTGGGAGGCTAGCGAAAAGGGTAAAGGGTCTTGTGAATTCTGAGAAAAAGTTTCCTAATGACAAAATATATAAGTTTCCTTGCTGTATGTCGTTTTGCATCATTGTTACAGAAATGAAAAAGAAATGTTACAGTAAGTGAAGGTGCAAGAGCCTTTAGAGGGACTAAAGAGACAAGTATTATTAAGTGACACGTTCCTCAAGTGAGCTTTAAACCTCATATATCGTAATGGCTTTAATCCTGATCGAGCAATCAGCCTTCTTCATTCTCCTCCAGATTAGTTGTAAGCCTCTAGCATCATCTGAATCCACTCAGCCATGGAAACAATATTGTGTGGAGATATTCGAGACATATTCGAGACACTCCGAGGCATCTCTCTCTCTCTCTCTCTCTCTCTCGCTCATACATACCACATACATTTGAAAAAACATGCACAGAGACACATGTTCACCCCAAAAACCAAAAGCTTCAAGGCTTCAAAATATCCAAAAAGTCTTAACCAAGAGCTCTTTAAAAAATGTCTGTTAGACTTTAGAAAGCAAATGTGCTTTCAGTTGTAAGCCTTGATTTTGCTGCCAATTATGAAGAAAAAAATAAACTGATGTAAAAAAAAGCATAAAGTTAGGCATCCTATTGAGAGATTAACATTGAAAGTCTGAAAAAGTTATACAGAGAAAGATAACGACAGTGAGAGCGAGATAATGAGAGAGAGAAAATGGCTAAAAGTGAGGAAAATTTAATTGCATCAACAAATCTACTAAAGTTAATATATGACTGGAAATGAATTACGCAATGCAGTACTTTAATTTATTCAGTCACAGTCTTTGGTAAGCCATGGCTTGTACTTTATATAAGAACTACACAATCCAATCAAAGCGAGTTCCCAAAGTCAACCTTCTAAACACACACACACACACGCACACGCACACACATGCACACAACCCTGCAATGTTAAGGTTAGTGACTGAGCTGAGGCAAGAAAGACTTCTGTGCTTCTGTCTGTAAATGTATACAAACTAAGATTTCCGCTATAGAGAGAGAGAGAGAGAGAGAGAATATGAGAGAGACAGTAAGAGATACAGTAAATGGCCACCAAAAACACAATAAACATTAGAGACTGGGGGGTCTCTATACGTATTCCATACTTATAGAATCACAATACAAATTGAATCGGTATCTAGGTATTGTGATAATATCGTATTATCTGTCCCTGGTGATTCCCATCTCTAATAAACATATTATCTAGTATTTCTTATTATGAGAGAAATATACAAGTATTAGAGCATTAAACTTTTTTTTCTAAACATATTAGTTATTCTCAATGTTAGAATTAGCAGATAATTTGCTCATTTATATAACAAATAAAAGCTTACAAAAGCCAATAATCTGCCATATACTTGAATAAGAGGTATTATTTCCATATATTACAAAATAATGATAATCTATGCACTCAGTGCTTGGTCAGACAACACAAACACAAATTACTGCATCAATGTGGCATGGCATGGAGTGATCAGCCTGTGGCATTGATGAGGCGTTACTGAAGGCCAGGTTGCTTTAGTAGCAGCCTTCAGCCCTGTACAGTATGTACTATACAGATGCACTGCATAACCACGGCTTATACTGTACATACCACAGCTTCAGAATAAATAAAACCTTTAATTTCTCAATCAATACAAGGTTGTTTTTCATCTGTTTGTTTCCTGGTATGAAGGAAAGTCAGACACAAGATGGGTTATCACTAGGGTAATCTATTCAGCTCTGACTCAATCCACAAAATCTAAGGCTTGTTAGTTTGACACTACATCTGGGGCTGGGCAAAAATATTATAGCTGGGGCACTAACACACATTTTTTGGGGAAGCTCTGAGACCTGATTTGTTAGAACTTTAATAGAACATGAGGGACGTTTTAGCGGTTATAATCAAGGGTATAAATGAAAGAAGGCTGTACTGATTAATCATGCAGCAGCGGACATGATTAAAAATATGGTGTACTGTAATACCATTGTGAAACTAAATGCACAGATTCCACATGTTGGGAGTGGGATTGCAGTCCCCCTAAAGTTTTGACCCTCTGCTCTTCTCATACATTATGCATAACGACGGCATTATGCATTAAATATGCATTAGCACGCTCTTACCCCTCTTACCCTGAGTGATAGAGAGCCAGACATCGGGGGGAAAAAAAGAGCCTAATGAAAAAGGTTATCCCGGTTCAGCAGAGCTCCCTAAGTTCTTTTGAAATCCGTGGCACAGACACCATTCATGTCACAAATACTTAATCATCAGGAGGGAGTGTGAGGGAAAAGGAAAAGAAGAGGACGCAGAGTAGTACCCTTACCCTGATGTATTCAGAAGAATGCTTTAAAACGCTAGTATAATGAGAAGAAATTCTAAATATGCTACATCTTGTTTAATAATCGCAAAATAATACGAAGCGCTGCCTCTCATAAATGCTTAGTGTTGCCTTGCATCGCTTTTAAGTTCGTTCACCTTGGATTCACAGCACTCAGACTTTATTGTTGTTTCAGACACTGTGGCTGAAAACCTGGAAGATGACTGCCGACTGACTGTTGAGAGAAAAGCTGATTGAACAGAACTGTGCCAGAAATGGACTCACACACCCAGAAGGGTAGGGTCTGCCCCGCTGCCCCAGTTCAGAACAGTGAGCGGTGAGATTTGGGGATAAAAATGTGAGGGAGAGTAAGAAGTAGGAGTGGATTGAGGAAATGGAATGAGGAGGAAATCACAGCAATGACCTGACAAGATCTAAAGCTGGCGTTCAGATCTAATCTGTTCAGCAGAAACAGGAGGGACTTCAGATTCTGTGAATGAAACAGCATACACTCATACTGTGCTTTCACATACTGTACCACATACCTTGTCGAGTAAGTTTAAGTGGGACTCTGGTGTGTTTTTGGGTAGATTTTTTGGGCAAGTTATAACACAGCTATCACACACAGGTATAACTAGCCTGATCATAATAGGCTTTTCCGATTCCAAGCACAGTGAGTATGTTTACACGCACAGTGAAGTAGAGTTATGGTCATACTGTAGCTCGATTAGGCCATTTAAGTGGAATAATGACCATGTCTTATTATACCAGCACAGCAAGGGAATCGATTTATTTCCCAAAGTATGTCTGACTCCATTATAATGACCCCTTTTAGCTTGCTTGTGTTGGACCTTTTCCCAGTTGACCTATTACATTAGAACCAATCACTAGACAAACAAGTTAGCTAGCACCGAGTAGCATACATAGCATAGTAGCAAACATGCACAACGTACATGTTGCATGCTTTACGCTTGCGACATACATTCGTGTTGATGGTGGTAGCCGAAGGTAGACAATAACATTGTGGTGTTCGCAAGAGTAGTTTGACTTCTAACTGCATTATCTCCGCGAGCTAGTCCCACTTCAAGAAGATCGATTTAGTACAAGTTCAGTCAGACTGATACTGATGTTTTTAAGAGTGTCTTTGTCAACAACCATGCTAATGACTAACACCATGTAAATGTATTGTCGTACATTTGGGTTGATTCTGCTCAGTTGGTTTGCAAGCCAAAGGATGGAGTTTCCCCGGTGCAGGAAATGTGATTAGAATAATTTTTTAAGTAAATATCTGACTGCAAAAAACTGAGTTAACTTCAACTGTCTTGGGAACTGCTGAGGATTGTTATTAATATTGATAAGTATAACAGTATTACTCACTCCTTTTCAACATAGAGTGTTTTTCATTAGTTGAAAGACAAACTGAAACTTCCGACACTTTTAGGAGTTTTAGCTCACCTCACTCATCGTCGATATCTCACACACGCCCATTGATACACTGCAATGTATGCAGTGTCTTTGGACTGAGGAAACCGGAGCACCCGAGAAAACCCACTAACCATGGGGAGAACATACAAACTCCATGCACACAGACCCAAGGCAGGAACCGAACCTGGAACCTGGAGGTGCAAGGCGACAGTGCTAACCACTAAACCACTGTTTATGATGCAAATGTGTTGCACACAAATAGAGTTGGGCGGGACATAAAGGGATCACCCTGCTCCCAACACACACACACACACACCCACACACACACACACACACACACACACACACACACACACATGACCCTTGACCTTGAAGCCCAAAAAACTCCCTTCACAATGCTTGCCACAGCACCTTCCCCCAAACCATCATGAAATGATACCATCAAGACTACGGTCAAAGACGGGGAGGCTTCCAAATTCAGCATATGGTAAAATAATAGACATTTTTACTTCAGTTCAAACTCACATCAATTCCTAACACCCCGTCCCCGTCCCCCCATGGGCTCTGCAGAAGCACTGGATACTAGGTCCCTAGCTTAAGCACACAACTCTCAGATCCAGTTTACAATCAGTCTTTTCTTGCAAGCTGAATACCAGGATTATATCTGAATATATCCATTTTAAACTGCAGGTGAAAATGTATCCAAATGTGATTTACAATAAACAAACCTATTCTGCAACTTATTTTTGGCGGCCAAACTTCGAGCTATCATTAAAGGCTCTAGTAATCATCAGCAAACTCGGCCATTACTTACTCAAGCAAACAACATTTCTGGCTTACACAAAACATAAAAAGCTTATTAGTGATTTGTAAAGCTTGATTTTCTCTTGGCTGCACTCACTACACTTCCAGCAAATGAACCAGCGACAATCATGGTTACTGAGGAAATTACTCTCAATACACCATTCCATTCAGATTTCAATCCAGCTAACCAGACGGAAGTAGCATTGCACAAAAACAATATTTACCGTATATTATATTTACAAGAGTTTATGAAGTAAAAAATGGTAACTATGCTAGCCCAGACCTATTCAAAAGCATTCCCCATTGAGAAATATGCGACCACTAATGTATTGACATGCTGAACTGATCTCAAAATGGATGTGCCACGTTACTTAGAAACGGGGCAGTTTTGGCGCAGTGTGTTAATGCTTTAAAATACCAATCGGAAGGTCAGCGGATCAAGCCCCAGCTTCTGCTGTTTGGCCCTTGAGCAAGGCCCTTAACCCTGTCTGCTCCAGGGGCACCGTATAATGCACTCTGACCCCGGATTACTAACAAAGCTGGGATATGTAAGGAATAAAGAATCCCAGTGCAGTAATACACAGGAATGAGTATATGTAACAAATAAAGGCAGTCAGATGTTTCTGTGAGAATCTTATCAGACCACTTACTGGGGTATTTACTGTCCAATTGAAGAAACATATCACAATTCCTAATAGATTTCTGAAAACCAAAATGTATAAAAACCTCCTCTGTCCTTTGCTGACTTTGTTTTTTCCTTTCTGCTAAACCCATTAAGACCGTCTTTGTGTAAGAAACGATTTGGAGGAACGAGCTGGATTCTGAATCACAGGTAATATTACTGGCAATAGTTACTCAGTCCAAATCACAGTGGGTGTGTGAAGCATGGATGAGTTGAATACACAAAAAAACAGATATCAGTCTAGAAATCATGAGATCAACTGAAGAATTGTCCGAATTATGCTATGCGACTTGGTCCAGGCCCAGGTTAGTAAAATCATCTAGTTGTCAGCACTACAAGGAAAACATGACATTATAACAATTAAAGAAAAAGACATCTCCCCCAACCCCCCATAAACAAAGTGCTGATACCTGACCTGGAATGATTCTGTGTTTTTCCATTGGAAGAGATGGTTCTTGGTTACCAAACTGGTTTGATTCTAGCAACAAAATAATAATGGTTTGGAATAAAGGGCCATAGAATATAGGAGACTGGGATATCCATCTTTATATCATCTTAAAGACAAAGTATTATTCATAAGAGGAGATTACATGTATTTCAATAATGGAAGTAAAAGTCTCTAAAAAAACAATAATGTTTTATTGTGGCTTCCTTATAGTAATGCATAACATATTAATATTCCCACACATTCTGAAACATAAAATTTTGACTTCATACTAGGGCAAAAAAATCAGTGGTATAATAAAAAAATCTGAATGCAGGCTAATCAGTGACGTTAGCAAGCCTAGACATCACATTATCCAGACATTGGAACAGGCTTATCATAATAAATAACTATCATTAAATAACGTTGACATTGTTTCTCCACTAAATCAATTTTAATTAACTTACCTTTTCCAGGTTAGGCAGAACATTTTTAAATGGCAATGTTTCAGCAACTTTCAGTAGTCAAAAGGGTTAGGGTTAGGGTTACCCTAACCCTTAACGGGTAGGAAAAATTGTTCCATCCAACACACAAAAACTTTTCTTGCCATTAAGGCCACAGGTGTGTAACATTATATTTGTTGTCACAATGAAGTTCACTGAGTTCATCACTGTCATCGAGGTGGTCATCATCTGTTACCGAAGTGAAGGTCAATGCACACCTCACAGGGTCTCAAACTCAAGAGTCTGTTCCCAAAAACCTCAAGGTGCCTGTTTTAATTTAGCTGGTCCACTGGATGCTAAAGAATCCACACTGGTGATTGGCAAAAAACAGGCATCAGGTCACCAACTCGAATTGGTGCAGTAACGAGTAATGAATGAGCTTAGGGGAAATGTATCAAAGTAAAAGTATACATTTTATTTAGGAAATGTAGTGGAGTGCGAGTGAAAGTTGACAAAAATATTAATAAAACAACCGAAGTAAAGATATCTGAAAATTCTGCTTAAGTACAGTAGTGAAGTATTTGTACCTACGTATGTGCTATGCTAGCACGTAGCAGTTTGCAGACTGTACTTTTGCTAATCTGATTTAGGCGCTAAAACATACAACTTAAATGCATTTTGAACAAAAGTGCTGTGGAAAAACATCAGCAACAGATTTTTGTGTGCACTGGATCAAAAAAGAAAATCACAAAACGAGACACTTCATGCCCGAAAGTGACAACTGCAACATGCTACATGTCCGAAAGCAATAAACTACAGTACAACCAATAGCCAAATCGCCTAATGTTAAAAAAATGCAACTGCCAAGAAACTCCTAAGCCTGTAAATCATTTAGCTGCTTACACATCTCACATTAACTTCAAAAAAATATAAAAACTTTGTCACGTTGTCTACTTTTTATCCCACACTGCTGTGACAACATGTGGAAATAACATTACTTAGAGCAACTAACTGTTATATCCGCTGGAAAACGACGGGAGAAATGGCTCCAGAGATTACCTGGATTAGTCTATGTACACTTGCTACAGACTTTAAAGGAAGTCTCCCAAAAAGCGCAGACAAACTTCAAAAACTACCCCCCCCTCCCATGACAAACACACAACCACACACACACTTCAGAGCCTTAAAGAAGTGCTATTTTGGCGCGTCTGTTTGGGAGCGGCTGTAGTAGTGTAGAAGTGTGTGTGCACTGGCCTTGATGACAGAGCTGCACAAAGCCAGCTTGTTGTCTGAGCTACAGAGTGTGTTTTATCCCAGCAGATAGGAAGGCGGCAAGTAGCTTTTTAAACCTTCAACCCCGGCAGCAACCGCAAACCAAGCGGCAGCCCACACCCTCCCCGGGGTACGCACGGCATTCCATAGGGATGACTAACCCCGCCTCACACAGGGCCTGAACACCCATACACAAACACAAGGGTTTTTACGCAGTCAACCACACAAATATACACACAAAAACCAGAGATTCTAGGGCTGCCAGAACAAGCGACTCTGTTCAAATACTATTTACACGATAGAATATTTATATGTCAAATACCAAAAAAAAGAATAAAACAAAACGAACACAAAAATCACCACATTCAAATATCCAATATGATAAATTTAGCCAGCTATAGAAACACCTCATACTAATTAAATATAAGCTAAAGTACATAAATATATCTCTTTTAACTGATATTATATATTATATATAATTTCTGGCTGAAAATGTACTTCCAATGATATTTTACACCCTATGAGCTCATAGACTGAATGAAACATTAATAGATCATACAATTTAATAAATTTACATAGATAAAACGTTAAGGGGGCAGTGGTGGCTCATGTGGTTGAGGTTATGGGTTGCTAATCGGTTGAACAGCTCCACTGCCAGGTCAGGGGTGGGCACTTCATACAGCGGCTGAGTTGGTTATGCATGGGACATACTGTAGGTTTAACTCCCAACAGGGGTGTTGGGTTTTGGGCAAGACCCTTAAACCTATGTCCCGGGCCTCCGAGTGGCGCAGTGGTAAAAGTGCTCGCCCTATCATTCAGAGATCGCTAGTTCGAATCCCGGGTGGTGCTGTAACCTCTCGCAGCCGGAGGTCTAGAGAGAGCTGATTGGCCGAGCTCTCTCAGAGGTACATAGTGTTCCCACATTAATCACGGCTCTACAGCCAGTCAGGGGCGTCTGTGAGCTCGCACAACGGAGGGAGCGGATAGCGCTGTCCTCCGAGGGTGTTACGCTGCCCCCAACGGTGCGCGAGCGAGCAGTTCGAAAAGATGCGGTTCGGAGGAAACACGTGATAGTCTTCGGCCCTCCCGGCTGAGTGGTAGTAGTAGCCTTAATGTGGGAGCCCCCTAGTGACGTGGAGGAATTGGACACGTCTAAATTAGGGAGAAGTTCGGGGGAAAAATCCCCCCCCAAAAAAAACTATGTCCCACGCATAACCAACCCAGCCGCTGTATGAAGTGCTGTAACCAAGCCTGGTTAGAAAACGGAAGGAGTTGTGACAAGAAGGGCATCCGGTGTTAACCCTGTGCTAGATCTTTTGGATCTCTAGTAGAATGTAAAATCTTGCTTAATTTTTTTACTTTCCACATAATTACATGATATACAGTAGTCTTTTCTTTAATCTATAAATTTTGCATTTAAAATTCATCGAAAATTTACACTTATTACTAGAGGCAAAAATATCCACAGAATATCCACACATACAGTACATGTCTGAACAGCACAGTCACACATACACACAAACAAAGCAGTAATTCAGTCTAACACGTCCAGACGTAAGCATACACACGTCCAAAACGCCTACATGTTAATACTGTACGTGCGCATGGCATTCAAACTGCGCAGCTTAATCTCGCCCCAACCGCAGCCAGACCTGGCATCTGCGCTCTACCTCATCACTGTGGTCAAACAGGCTGCTGTCAGTGGACCCACAACACTCACAACAACACACACACACACACACACACTCTTCTACTATTATGGAACCACATACTGTACGCTTCACTTTAGTAGTCCTGTACTTGCGCAGTCAACTAAAGTTATTTAAATATTATAAGTGTCATCATTATCGTTTTACAACATTTAATGAGGCCCAGAAGCCAGAGACCACAAGCGAAAATGCTTCTGTTTTGCATTCGTTTTTAATTTACTAGAAACTAGAAAATATTCAGATGATTTATATGAAATTCAAAGTTTTATTCCTTGTTAATGACAGGACTCCAGCTGCTATGACTCCACAAGTTTGTGTAATACCAGATGATTCATAGGAGATCGAATAGATCAGAGTATTGTTTGAATTAGTGCTTCAATAGGAAAATAAGACTCACTGGAAAATCTGATTTTTGTTCTGAATCTTTGTGTTAACATGGTCAATATTTTGGTTTAACATTAAATGATAACTAGAGATGTCAATGATTAATCATTAATATATTAATTGCCATTAAGAATTTAACAGATGAAAAATGTATTACCTGATAAGGCTGTTTCTGAATATAGTTCTAACCTTGACAAAAAAAACTTACTGTAGCTGCAGTATCTTTACTTCTTGACATCCGTTCCTGCTTGCTAATAACTTACTTGAAGAAGCGATTCCTTTCATAAACTCCAGGTGAAATCGGCCGGCCTATCTTGAGAATTTTTTTTCTACCAAAACTTAAATTTAAAACTAATATTTAAGAGAAATGAACAGAATTTGCATATTTTTTCAGAACTAATAGTCAAACACATTACTAATCATTAATTTATTAATCATTAATGATTTAGGATAACCAAACATACAGTACGTAAACAGTTATAGTGGCACAATCCAGTGTTTCCATATACAGTAAAAACACGGACCTCGATATATTAATTTTCTATGTTTATTGTTTAAAATGGGTATTAAATTGGATTTAATTGCACGAAGAGCATTGATATTCTCAACTACGTGTCAGAAAGTGCTGAGCGAATCAATGCTCTGTGTGCAATTAAATACGATTTTAAATAGGCCAATTTAAGTAACATAAATAGGACATGAATATGGGCTGCCAGAAATAAATCAGTGTTTGGGGAAATGCAGGATTGTGCCACTATAACTGGTTATATAAAAATGAAACTAAGTGGAAACTTATCATTAATTAATTAATGATTAATGATTAATTAATTTGTCTATCAAAAAAAAATTTTTTTTTCAATTTTCAATAAATTCAGTTTTATTTTTTGAAAAAAAAAATCTCCAGAATTTGATCTTTGATTTTTGGAATGTTTTAAAACATTTACAAATGATGGTAAAATGTCACTGGTTGGGTAAAATGACCAAATGTTAAAAATGTTTTAGTTACTGTTTGTTTTATTTCTCTTTAACACCCTTATAATATATTTTTGAAGACATTAAATTATCAGACAACTGTATGTTTTGCTTGTTTTTTTCCTTTGCAAACCTATATATTATGTTATAAACCTCATATGTCATGTTGCGCAACCGCATGCTCTTCAGTTATTATTAACTATAGTCATTGAATCATGAGCCGCTCATTCATGTTAACTTTGTTTAGTAATTGTCAATGCTTACACACTGACATTTAAAAGAATTTAACCATCAATACAGCCTTACTTTGGATTATACATTAAAAGAATACCGGCTTATTAGATACAGTACAATCTGAAAGAAACCTTTTTTGCTGTTTATTTTTAAATGAAAAAAAAGTGAATTTGGACATATTGTTTGCATGAACATTCATTCATTTTGTTTTCACTTTATTCTGGTTAGAGTTGAGGTCGATCCAGAACCTGTCTCACAGCGGGAATACACAATTGATTTAGCATCAGTGCATCACAGGACATCACACACACACACACACACACGCACACACGCACGCACGCACGCACACACGCACACCCGCACACACAAACA
>QMIH01000099.1:236789-244289 GCA_003987875.1 Clarias batrachus
TTTGCATTGTCTGGTTTGTTTCTACATTGTTTTTCTTTTCTGTTACCCCAACGGCTGTTGTGTTTGCATGCTACAGTTTCTTGCTTCACCCAAAGACTAGCAGAGGGTTAGACCACAAGCCACAGGCTCACTCCTAAGTGACTGAGTCGAATCAGTGGCTCCGGGCTCTGCTTTCACTTCACTATCTTTTAAGAAACAACAACCACTCCACACGCTAAAACCACCAGAGGACCTGCCCGCTACAGAAACACACCTTAAACCAACACACACTAAACTAAAACACTCCAGAAGGATGTCTGGTACATGTCAAAGCTCTATGTCTAATGCATATGTATGTATTGTATCTATAAGCATCAGAAACCTGTAAGGCTTCGCAAACTTCAAAGACAACTGACTAGCTGGAACAAACCAAAACACATTCTAGCATTCCAGTTTAATCTTTATCGCCATCATCTACGGCATGTTTCCAAATGCCATAGAAAGAAAGCATATATACATATATATTTTCTATGCTGGGGACAGAAACTTGTTTGGGCAGCTGCAAACCTCTTTCTTATGTTTTTTAGTGTGTGTTTAGCATGTATCTCTTTGTACAGAAAAAACATGTAAGCAGGCTTGACATTGGCCAAGTAATAAAATGCTCCATTAAATCTAAGAATTGATTCAACATTCATGATGAATACTGCCTGGTACTTCCAGGTACTCCTGACTTTGGTCAATAAATTGTTTTAAAAAAAAAAAAAATCATCAGGTACAAGTGGACTGATGGAAAAACTGAAGCAGTGAGATATTTGCATCACAGGATGTAAGAGGATGTCTGAGTGCACAGCATGACCTAAAACAAAACATTTTGATGTGTGGGTTGTTTTTTGTTCTCTCTTTATGTATTTAACAGAGGCCCTTACTGGCAACTTGTCAATAGACAAATCTATTCACTTTCAACTTTTTTTTTTTTTAGAAGATAATTGATAGTAGTAGTACGTACTGACGGACAACTAACTGAATAAAACCTCAAAGTTTTAGTTGTTGCAGCACAGCCTAATCATTACAAAACCCAGGCTGAAAAATAAACTGGGTGAAACACTCTCACAGCTCCAGGGTCCATGGTTCGATCATGAGCTCCAATTACTGTCTCGCACGTTCTCCCTGTGTCCACAGGGGTTTCCTGTGAGTTCTCCGGTTTCCTTCCACCTTCCAAAACATGCTGGTAAGTGAATTGGCTATACTTAAATCATTGTGTTGCCTCCTTATGCCCTGGATCCACCACAACCCTGACCACGATAAAGCCCTTACTCAAGAAGGCATGAAAGAAGGAATAAAACAATGAATGTGTGTTATGTCCCACAACATGCAGGTTTAAAGCCCTTGTACACCTAACACTTCCTCACCCACAATCACACCGAACACAGTAGCTGGAAAGCTCTGCAGATTAAAGGTTGGTGTTATATAACAGTATCAGGCAACAGACCAGGGCGAACGCCTGTGGCAGTGTGCGCCTTGCTCTCTAAACCCCAGCGCCTCATAAATCAGTGAAGAGAAAACAAACTTACATGATGATAATCATTCTGCATATATTAGTAACACTGAATTCAGAGCTGAAATGTTTAGAAATCTATAGGATGGCAAGATTGGTTGTGATAAATGACTAAACTGAAAGTTAAGCACAAGTTTTTGAATCTAAGATGTAATACATTGTCAATCAAACAAACAAACGGGGGAAGGGGTGGATTGCTTTTCCTGATACACCTTTTGTACATTTTGTCTGCATTTACATTACTGTTGAACTAAATTATTATATTTATGCATTTTCTATTATTTTAAAAACAAAGCTCTCTCTCTCTGTGTGTGTGTGTGTGTGTGTGTGTGTGTGTGTGTGTGTGTGTGTGTGTGTGTAAAGTCGCCAAAATCAGGACACAAGACAAGCAAAGGAATAGTCATTATATGATGCATAATGTTAAGAGGCACAGTGGAGCAGAGCTGAGTTGAGGTTCGAGGTCCGATGTGGAGGTTTGAATCTCTCCTCTGGTCTGCATGTGTGTGTGTGTATGTAGTTTGCATATTGTTCCCATACTTTGGGGTTTCCTCATTGTCCGAAAACATGGGTTGCCAAAAGTTTATGATTGTGTGTGTGTGTGTGTGTGTGTGAGAGAGAGAGCCCTGCAATGGGTGGCTCATCTATCCAGGGTGCCCTAAGCTCCCTGGGATAGAATAAGGTATAAAAAACAATGTATAAATTATAAATGAATGAATGAATATACACTGTAATACAGTAGTGTGATATGGAGAGGTAATAAAGGATTAGATGTGAAGGTAACCAGAGAAGCTTTCACATTACTGTCAAAATCGCACACACTGGGACAGTGAAACCTGTCAACCTGTTGTTGCATAAAAAGAGTTGATTTTTTTAATATATATATATATATAATTCATACATATAAGGGCTTTGGAGGACTGTTCTCACCTCGGGATGGTGATGCACTTGGTGTTGCCGTTCTGGCTGGTGATGGCTTTCTCCAACTCGTCCAGCTGTCCCGTCTTCTTCAGCTTCTTCACCAGGCTTTTCACTGCCTTCTCGCACCATTTCTCCTCCTGGCTGTTCTGCTCTCCCTTTTTCCAGCCCAGAAGTCTTTTCACGATAGGAGGAGTGAAGGGTAAAATGGACATTGTCAACTTAAACAAAAATAACAAAACAAATAAATAAACAAAACATAAAAATCGCTCGCGCGCGCTCTCTCTCTCTCTCTTTCTTTCTCTCTCTCTCTCTCTCTCTCTCTCTGATTACAACCCGGTGATAACAGGAAGGAAGAGGACGACAGATGAGAAAATCATGAGCTGAAACCGTTCGGATAATTCAGCAAAAGCCGCCGCGGCTGCGTGTTCGGGATCTCCGCGCGCGCGCGCTGTAGCGGCAGCAGCAGCAGAAACAGTGTTCTGATCGAGTCCTGTATTCCTCCGCGCAGAAGAAGTACAATCCCTCTGCCCTGTCTTTAATTATATTTTTAAAGCAAGAAAGAAAAGCAAAACCTTGTATGTGGTCTACGATCTTGTCATACTGTCATATATTTATGGTGTGTTTAGTTTTTTTTTTTTTCAACACCCCAACCCTATCATGCGAAACCTTTCTTTTTTCTTTCAAAGTTTGCACAAGTTTAAAGTCTTCCGCTACAAGTGCAGTAATGCGGCTCCCTGACGTCTGCCTCGAGTCTGCTGCTAATGCAAATACCCCGCTGTTAGCCACAAAACTCAGCCCCCGACTCAGAGCAGCCCTTCAACCAGTCGTCACAAGGAAGTTCCCTCAATGTGAGAACACTTTTTTTTCCCCCTTTCTAGAACCCGCCTTTGATGTGCGGTTTGTTTACACAAACTCTCAACGAAGTATCAATATTTGATACAAAGTAACACGATCAAAGAGGTATTAGGAGTAGTTTCAACTGGCAGCTTTATGAGCGCTTTATATCTATTAGTTTCCATCATTCTCGACCTCCTATACCTCAGAAACAAACATGCTGTCAAAATTTTTACAAATAAATAAAATAATCATAATTTTTAAAAACTTTTTGGGAGAGAAATACAACCACTTGGGACTCTGAAACAGGAGTAACTGAATTATGGCAATGTGAGACATTGTACATTTTATTGCCTCCTTTTCAAACCCTTCCTCATTCAAAACCCTTCTAAAGCCTGAACAAGAACTGCAATTAGACGGGAAGCGAGAAGCTGAAATCCGTAAGAAAGAGGTAATTAGCTTGCCCCATCCCCCTTATTCTTTTCCCTGCAAGTCATTTAAAGAGTATGCGAGTGACCCAGCTACATCATTCATTCACTATGATGAGATCTGAGACACTGAAATCCATCTGATACCCTTCACAGTCAGCGGGCACGGACTGCTTTTTTTAGTGAATGCAAGAATGGGTGAAGGATGTCACACCGGGCATGTAGGAAACCTGCCCCAGCTTGCCCCATCATAACATATCACAATCTGCACAGGCATCTGAAGTCATGCAAAAACAGTTACAGGCCTTGTTTGGGAGTAAACAGAGACGTCTTTTTAAGGCATGCTCGTGCCTATATGTGAGACTCATATGATGTGTCATGCCTTTTGTGCATTATTGATCATAAGACACCAAAGTTCCTTCTTCTTTGTTTATATTTGGAGAACCCTCTCGTTTCGTTTACAATTGACACTAAAATATTATTGCAGTCAAGGGTCAGTTCAACAGTTCTGCCTCGAACAGTTCAAAATGACAAGAAGGTCTACGTTTCTGCCAAGCTTTGTGTTTACACATGTGCACACACACACACTCATATACACAGTCCCTCCTCAGAGCATATTGCGACTGTGGGGGGAAAGGGTCAAAGTGCAGACGAAAGAAGTGTGCAGGAGAGGGCCAGATGTTACCCCCAAAATGCAAATTGGTGAACACAAAGACGAAATTAAGGCTGTGTATATTTCCACACAGGATCAGAATTATTTTTCTCCACCCCTTTCATTATAATCACATGACTCTTTATATGTAATCGACTTTAATCATGTGGGTAATGTTTACACAGTTGCACATCTCTTGTTTTGCATGCTTGTACACTGGAATGGATGTTGTTATCATTAATGATTCAAATGCTATATGACAAATGCAGTGATTAATTATTATTATTCTTTTTATTACTTTTTACACAGAGCATAAATTAAATCTTTAACTTTATGTCACGGCACACGGTCCGAACACACAAAATCTATAAATTAACTTGATGTTTTAAAAATTTACAAGCTGTAACAATTTTACTATAAAGTAATTTGATTTACGTTAGGTGAGTGAGGAAATGTATGAGCACTTCCGAATAGAGACACGCTGTGAAAGCATCTCTTCCTCTCTTTGATGATGTGTGTTTCTCTCTTTAAACAGCATGTTAGCGGTGCTAAAAATAAACTGGGCTACTACTCAGCACGGCCGAGGCCCTTTCACTCGGCTACAAGTGAAAATTTTCACCTCTGCTCGTGCCTGATGTTTTTGTCCACTAGAAACTACAAAAAGTTAAATTCATAATAAAAGCCAAAAACAAGCCAGTAAATGAATAATAATGCGCTGTTAACTTTATAACAGCTGAGTACAGAGAAAATTTCATTTACCATGATTTAAAACTTTTTTTTTTCAGAATGAATAATCCTGATCCCTTGTCATATTGAAATATATCTTTGGTCTTTCCTATAAATGTCTTATTACCAAAACATTACATCATGGTCTGTTGAAGCAATCAGTGGAGGAAAAAAGCCTCATACACTTCTTGTAACTGTTTCTCTTTAATGTCACGTGTGTGTGTATGTGTGTTGTGTTGGTGGTTGGGATGATGTTATGAGCTCTACCATGTGCTGTCTGACTGTTGAAACTAGCACGAGTTCAGCACCTGTTTATTCCCTCAGGACTGGAGCTCTAGGACAGCTGGTTTGGTGCATGTTTGTTTATGTGTGTGTGCATGTGTGTGTGGACAAGCTTGGGAACATGTAGGGAGAGTGGGGCAGATGGAATCCTGCAGATAGATCTGGGAAGAAGGAAGGGAATGTGGGGTGTGTATATGTGTGTGTGAATAATTGTTCAATACAAAAGGCAATGTGACGGGGTAATGACCATGTACAAGCTTACTGGTGATAACGTCATTGTGAATGCCTGGACTCTGGAGGATTGTGGGGGAAAATGGATCTTGAGCAGAGAGGACAAGCAAATGGATGGATGGACAGATGGATGGATGGATTGGTGCATGGGAGTATAAATGGACAAAACGATTGAATGGAGAAGAATTGTTGCAGCAGAATTGTTCTTAAATGTTTCCTGGAAATGAATTATATCAAAAAGTAAGATTTACTCTCATTCATCTTGGCAAAGCACAGACCGACACAAATCTGCCACGACACGTGTTGTTTTGAGCCCTCTGCACATGCACACATATCACTTCTGCTTTTCCCTTATCATCCTTGAGCACCCAACCCCCCCCCACCCTCCAAAAGACCATCATCAGGCTGTTTATGGCCAGAAAGTGTGTCTGATGATATTTAAAAGTCTTCATGTCTAATCTGGGTCACACTATGATTCATTGGAATTATATGGATGTATAATGTAAAATGTGTAATGTAACGGATGGTAGCTAGAACCTAAATACTTTTGTTTATGCAAATATTTAGACAATGCACATAAAAAAATACAAACAAACAAAACAAAACAAAAAAAAAACGCCTGCGCATTCATATTGAGTGTAAATCTTTGTGGTTCTATAAACAGTTTACAATGCACATGAGTATTTCTGTGCGGGTGTCAGTAAACCGAGCTTGCCTTAGGTAAACAGAGTATTTGAAAATTATGCAAGAGCAGGAAATGAGAGAACAAGTCATAAAACTAGATATTTATGGGGTTCATGTGAAGCAATCAGCAGCCTTAGGTCCAAAATGACTCAACACTCTGAGGTAATACACATTTAAATTCATCATTTGTACAGAACACTTAAAATCCATACGTATTTAATGGGGTTCACGTGAGGCAATGTATAGGCTTGGAGCCAAATGACTCATTATTTAGTCTTGATGAAGTGAGCTTTTTAGTATTGTCAAAACCTCACGGCTTGAAACAGACAACCTCATGAATGGATAACTTCAATGTTTATACTTTTCCTAGCCATTGACGGCTCGCGTTCTCGCTCGCAGCTGGATTGTGCATCATTCCCTATAAGGCTCGGATTGCTGAAGAGGTTGTGTGTGCTATTATTCATTGTTTGTACTGCTACTGTTATTCATTCAGGTTAAATAAAAAAGGGCTTAGTTCGAGGTCACTAAGGGCACACCGAGCACAGTTCCTGGTATAGTTTAACTCTAATAGCAGTGTGGGTTGCCCTACTCCGGCATGATGATTCAGATGTTAATATGTACACAAGCCTGGACGCAACCTGCTGAACTGACTGTTCTATTGTCCTCCAGCATGATACATGCTAGTTTTAGCACCCAGGTCAGACTGAAGGGTTTACTGAGTATGATGGAATTATAGCAAATGGAATGACAGGGATTACCAGCTGCTGACTCAAAGCTCACAGAAACTTAGCTGAGCCATTTACGGTCAGTGTCACTATGCCAAGCCATTGCGCCGTCCAAGAAATTTGTTACTTATTGACAGCTTGTAGATTACATGCTCATTCTGCCTGGTGGAATTTTTATGATACAGGCAAAGAGATGGACAGAAGTACACTTTTGAGAGAAAATGAGGTTGATATTGTGTGTGGCCCCCTTGTGGTGAACATTCTACAGTGGAAGCAGAGAGAAAATTAGCAATGCTGCACTGTAGTTCTTAATTATTATTTTTTTAATTACTAAACTCATCTTGGTACTGTATTAAATTTTTTGCCAAAAAAATAAATAAATGTACAAAAATAAAATCAATCAGACGCTACAGTAAAAAAAAAACGGAAAGGTACAGGATGAGGAACGGAAGTATGAACTCTATGAAGCTTCTTTTTTTTATTGAA